>JAQIXU010000493.1:0-31967 GCA_034701245.1 Strigamia transsilvanica | reverse complement strand
GTTATCTTGTGCGACAATAGTGGATGCCTGTTCAATTACTTCTTTTTGCTGCTGCTGCTGCGTAGCTCCCTGTTAAAGTTAAACGTCAATAATTTTTCTCCGTTTTGAAGAATAAAACCTTACCCGCATTGCATTCCATTAATACTAATCAGCAGATGATCCCGGCACGTAGTTAGTGCCATTACAACAGTGAGGTTTCTCACCATGTTAAAAGCAGCAGCTCGCATTCGTCCTTCGTCCGGATCAAGAGCAAAATCCTAATGGTCATTACAAAATTTATTAAAAATTTGCTCGCGAGAATCATCAAACTTAAAAAAAAAAAAAGGAGAAAAAAAAAATCCTAAATACCTTCTTTACAATCCGTTCACACATAGTAAGAGCAATTTTAATCCATTCTTGAACAGCTATTTCGATTGCCAAACGAACGTAAGTCTTAAACTGAGGATGCGATTGAAACAAATTTATCTAAAATTTAAAAGAAAATTAAAATGCAGTTCAAGGAGAATACAATTACGAACAAACCTGGTCTTAGGAAAACCTGGGCGCCAAGTGTTCGCGCTACTCGCTGCACAACGAATTTTTGGGAACAAAAACAGAGTGGTTTAATTGCATTGAAAACTAATGAACGAGTGACTAAAATTTGTGATTTTACTATACAGAATACGAGAAAAGTAATGCGTTCGGCGTCATCGCAGAGCGCCAAAAGTGGCAACATTGGCAACTACAATTTGATCAAAACACAGAGAGAATACACAAAATATTAGACTTAACTAATAACAGAATAAAGAATATCAAATCGTAGATTGGAATACAAAGGGCAAGAATATCAAATAACATTGGCAATCAGAGCAGTAATTAAAAAGATATCACAAAAAGGAGGAATCACAGAAAACATCGTTAAGCTCCGCCCCCAACTGCCAATCAAGGCCGCCATTGACAAAAATGAGGTTAGCCAAAAGATGACGTCATGCATTCCGGGGCAATGACGCGCCGCCATATTGCTCGATTAAGACTAAAACCAGACACGGACTTTGTACGGTTCAAGACGATAAAAGTATTCAAAATATCTTAAAAACTTGGAAATAATTCATCGACAACAGTCAAACAAACCTTAATTTATTTTTTAAACGTCTCATTGTGTTTTAAAATAACTGAATTTGTATAGTTTTACTCATTTTCAAAAGATGTCGCTGTTGTAGAAATTAATTCAAAAAATATCTTCCTCATTTTTAACAAGAATAATTATCTTTATTGCGTTTATTATTTAGTTTACAAACATTTTACGGCAATGCTAATTTAGAGAGTGGCTGATAGTAGCCATTCCTCATAATGGAATGACGTTGAGATATGTGTAAAGTGGACACACGCACATCTCCAAATTGATAATTTTCATATAACTAAAATAAATAAATAAACAAATAAATAAATAAATAAATAAATAAATAAAAGTTTTCAATATTTGACCTTCAAAAGCCGAGTGGCATCAAACGACTCTCTTTGATTGCCCCTCGACATTCGCACATCCGTCAAACCCAATTCGCCAGAATCTTCTTTACGAAAAAGAGTATTGAGTAACGTCAAGTGTAATTTAACCCTTTCGTGCTGTTTTTGCATTATTCCTTCATTAATAAACCGACCAACCACGTGATCAGCGAGTAATTGCAGTCTAAATAAACCAAAAAAAAAGAAAATTAGAAAAAGAAAAAAAAAAAAACTTGAAATCTTTTCATTTTAAACCTATTTCCGCTTTCATTCGGTGTAATTTTCGCGTACAAAACATCAACTTCCGCTGGATCATCGTTCATGTACTCGACACCTTCAACGTGTATCGTTAACGGCTGCTTCATCAACACGGATCTGTTTAGGCACAAAAAAATATTTTTTTTAGTTTTGTGAATATGTGAATAAATTAAGTTTACGTACTGAATAATGTCGTTACATTCTTCAAGAAGTTTTGCAGCGAGATCCCTTTCTCTTTGGTCCAAAAGGGGCATCGTTCCGATGGTAAGGTGCAATTTGTCCGCTTTTTGAAACAAACTGCCGTCTAAACCTCTAGCCTTACGAGAAAAATGGTTTTTTTTAATATGGAGATGATTTCAGGGGAATAAGTAACTCTTTGGGTTTTTTTTTTCTCCCGACATTTTGGATTCCTCGGTTCTCGGGGCAAAAAAATCGGGCACTCCCAGGAAATCGGTACTCTTGGTAGTAAAATTTTGAAACCAAAAATTAACGTTTTAGATCAGAATTCGACATTTTTAGATCAAAGATCGACATTTTTAGACCAAAAATCGACATTTTATGATTAAAAATCAATATTTTAAACTAAAAATAGGCATTTTAGATCAAAATTCGACATTTTAAAACCAAAATTAGACATTGTAAAACCAAAATTCGACATTTTAAAACCAAAATTCGACATTTTAAGATCAAAAATCAACATTTTAGATCAAAATCAACATTTTTAGACCAAAAATCGACATTTTAAGATCAAAATCAACATTTTAAGATCAAAATCAACGTTTTAAACTAAAAATTCGACTTTTTAGACCACAATTCAACATTTTAGACCTCAATTCGACATTTTAAACCAAAATCATTTTAGACCAATGTACCTTCCCCATGTCGATTATTAGCCTATAAAAAGTACAGTTTTAGGCTAAAACCAAAAATTTTTGGGCTATAACCGTCGATTTTTCGAAATGTCCCAATGGCGAATTCTGTCACGGTATCGAATGTACCAGTTTTTGTTTTTTTCTAATTTCCCGGTATTCGGAACCACCAATATTTGGCCGGTTTCCCGGGCACGAAACCCTGTTAATTCTTACACCATCGCACTGAAGTAAAACATCGTCACGAAATTCTAAAAATTTTGTTTTTAAATCGGTCATCGGAATCGACACGAAATGCGTAAACGGTTGTCTCTGTCGCGCCGCCTCGACTATCAATTCGATTCGAGTTCTGGCCGATGCTATACAAGCCTTGGTCGGTCCCGTAATGACTACAATTAATTTCAACTTTGAATTAATTTTTTTACGACTCGAAAACAATGAAAAGTCGAAAGAAACAACACGAAAACAAACCAACATCTCCTTCGGCGACATGTCGCGGTGGAACGGCAATCCGTGCTCTCGTTTCCATCTCAATTCGTTTTTTAGCGCTTCCATTAGCGCCGATTATATTGCCGTAATATCCTTTAGCTACTTTCACACTCGTTCTGAACTGTCCGTTTTGCAATTTCTCAAACTCGAAATCGGCGTCGCACGGCTCGTCGTTGCACGCGCCGCGAAATGCTAAAAAAATTCAACAAAAATTCAATCCCAACACAAATTTTAACACATAACATTCTATACAATCGTCTATTTCATCCTCCTGCTTGTTTCTGTCCGCTAACACATCATTCGTGTGATATTTCCTATAACACCTCCCGCCCAACCACACAAGCTGCGGATGCAAAACGTCCATTTTTAATCCCGCCTTAACCAACGCCATCTTTTGCTACGAGTCGAAATCAATACTGGGCAAGAACAATCTTTATTCCGTAACTATATGAAAATACAAAGTCACAATAATGAGAAGCAATCATTCAGGAAAAAGAAAAAAAAAAAAGAAAAAAAAAAACGATAAGAAAAGAAAAAACAGTGGCTTAAAATTGCACATAAAAAGGCACATTTTTCCCTCCTTAAATAACAAGGCAACAAGCTCCTTACCATAGGAGTAAGGGGAAAGGTGAGCTGTCCACTGTTTATTCATATTCATATTCACTTCACTTTCACTAAAACGAGCGTATACAAAGTCATCATCACCACCGAGCACGCAGTCAGTGTGCCCCACATACGTATATCTTGACACGCTAATCAAATATGGCCATCTCACCTCAGTCTAGCTCCGAAATAAAAGGAGTTATCTTGTTGGAAGCACCATTTTAAAAATTCGTTAAAATCTCCCATTTTTTCCTGCCTTTGAAAAATGATGAAATCAAATCAGTAAAGTGGAAACTATTTGGCATTTTTTTGTGTAAGGAGCACCAAAATGGGTACAACACTTGCCTGGATTTGTATTTATTAATTTTTCAGCGAATTTCGTTCTTCTTTTTATAGGAAAAAGGTGTTTTATAGCACCGAATAAAGGTTTGTCGCACCTTTTCACCTTTTTTTATATGTTGATATCAGTTGGGGCAAGTTTTTTGGCAAATTTCGCACTAAATGTCAGTACTTTTTATTATTTTTTTCACTTTTTTTTTTATTGTAATAATAAACATCACAGTGACATCATCATCTGTTGGAAAAACTCGAGTTTCTTCCTTTTTTTTTTTTTTTTAAAGTTTTTTTTTTTAGTTTTTGGCCAGAATAACTTATCACACATCACGTGGGAGAGAAATGTTAATAGAAAATAATAATAATTAAAAATTAAAAATTAAAAAAAAAAAAAAAAACCAAAAAAATGACAATAATATTTTTTTTTTTTTTAAATTTACAAGAATATCACGCAAGTTTCCAGCAAAAAATTAAAAAAACTGAAAACCAACAGCTACACAAAAAGATAATTGTCCAAAAGTCACATAGAAATTCATCACATATTCAAAAAAAGAAACAAAAAACAACAAAAAATAAATCACCACTCAAAAACAATATTGTTGGCCACAGGAAAAATTGTCAACAATTTTGATTGGTCCTGTCAAGAAGAACATCTTCAGGGCCACCAGGAGGGGAACCGGCCCTCTCTTCATTCTCGGTCAACCCTTTATCATCTTGTAAATGAACTCACACTCCTTCCATCACTTGAGAAATATTTCGGGGAATGTTTGTCCTTAATTTACAATTTTCTCCTCCTCCATCTTCCCAGGCAGAAATTTGAGCAGCATATTTCATGAAAAAATGGAAAAAAAATGGAAAAAAACCAAAAAAAAACCAAAAAAAAACCAAAAAAAAACAAAAAAAAAAAAAAAATTGTGATTAATTAACTAATAAGTAGTCGACTCGATGAAGGTGGGGGTTGCCGAGAACGAGGC
Source organism: Strigamia transsilvanica (assembly GCA_034701245.1). Lineage (NCBI taxonomy): Eukaryota > Metazoa > Arthropoda > Chilopoda > Geophilomorpha > Linotaeniidae > Strigamia > Strigamia transsilvanica. The sequence goes on along the minus strand of JAQIXU010000493.1, from coordinate 26,959 downwards.
GAGATCTCGGAGCAATCTAACAGTCAGTATATTTTGTACATCTTCAAATAATTAAAACTATTTTTCCTTCCACAAGAAAAACAAGGAAAAAAAAAACGAAAAAAACAGCACTAAGACGACGGATTAGGAGGTTGAGGATTAGGTGGCGCTTGAGCCAGTTTAGCCAATGTCTCTTGAGACGCCGCAGCTCTCAGAATGCTGTTTTCGTATTCCAACTGATTAATTCGATCCATCAATTCCGTGATCTTCTCCTTTAAAACGTCCACTTCCTCCCGCACAGCAAACATCAAATGAGACTTGACCAAATCCTAAAACAAAAACAACAAAAATCAACAAAAAAATCAACAAAAAATCAACAAAAATCAACAAAAATTCAATTTCCTCACCATTGCTTGCTCGATTTTGTTGTCAATGGCGACCGTGCTCGACCCAGAAGTGCTATGGAAACGGAAAAAACAAAAAAACACATTAATTCCACTAATTAATCAATTTATTTCGGCGTTTCGCGTCGTTTTCGCGGCCCAAACTACGACAATTCAACGATCCCTTCTCGCGGTTCACCCAACACACAACAAATGGCGGCCTCACTGCGTCACTGACGCAATGCCAACCCACACACACCCGTCGTTCTTGTTTCGAGGTTCGACGGAACGCTCGCTCGCTCGCCGCGCCCGGGTCCGTCGGCCCGAAATTCACCTGTGATTAGAGCCGCGTCTCGTCGTCGTGCTGGTCGTGCGTTCGACGCGCTGCACGTTTCGTGGCCATCGCGAGAGAGCAACAAAGGCAGCCGCACTAGTGGGGGGGGGTAGGGAGAGCTCGACCCAGCCGCTCGCTGCCTCTGCGTCTGCCTAGGCAAGCGTTCTCTGCTCGATGCTCGTCAGCCGGTTCCAACCGGTTCGCACACATCTGGCATCGTCGTATCGCCGGTTCGACGTGCAGAGTGTGTTTTTTAGTTGGGTTTTGGACGGTCAATAAGGGTTTGAGCAGTCGGGATGGTCAGTTTTTGGGTGTTTTGGATAATCTGGAGGGGTTGGTTTGTGGGGGTTTGGTTGCGCACCCCTTTGATGACGTTTTAAATGCGAAATTGATTGGTTTTGGTGGATTTTAAAGAATTTTATGGTGAAATTGGTTGATTTTTGGTAAATTTTTGCGAGTTTTATGGTGAAATTGATTGTTTTTGGTAAATTTTATCCCAAAATTGATTGTTTTGGGTGAATTTTTGCGATCTTTATCGCGAAATTGAGTGTTTTTGGTGAATTTTTGCGGGTTTAATCGCGAAATTGATTGTTTTTTGTGGATTTTTGCGGGTTTAATCGCGAAATTGATTGTTTTTGGTGAATTTTCGCGAGTTTTATCGCAAAATGCGAGGTTACCAATGTTATTATACAGGAAAAGAAAAAAACGAGGAAAATTCCCACAATTTTCTCATCTCCCATAACTGTAATTACGAAAACCGGAAATGATTATCACCCAAACTCAAACTATTATTTTTTTTAAAAACCAAAAATAATTGAATATATTAAAAGGCCCCCCACTCACAACCCGACTTACCACTCACGATCCATACGAAGCGCAAAATCACTCATTCCGTTGCTAAGAAATATCGAAACTAAACAAACCGCAACGACAAAAAAAAAAAACCCGACAAATGCCAAACAATCGAAACCGAAAGCTGTACTTACAAGAGCCACCAAATAAAGTCCGCATCGTCGGTGAAGTGCGGCGAAATGATAGCCATTTGCTCCTTCTTATTCAGCCCCATGTTGCTGTAGGTTGCAACTTGCACCTCAGTCATGATTGATTCGGAGTCGCGACGGACTGGTTTTTCAACTCGTGAAAAATTTTTAAAAAAATAAAATAATAATAATATTTGTTGGACTGGGTTATTAATCCTTTCGCAAGACTGCGTGGCGTCGTGGAGCCGAGTCGGGTGAGTTTGCGCGTTGCGCGTTGCACGATGCGCGCTGGTTGGGTTTGTTGCGAGTTTTGACTAGCGTCGCTGCTCTCCCGTTCCTTTTTGTAGGCGATGTGTCTCGCGCTAATCACTGGTTGGTCGGCGATAAAAAGCACAAACCCCAGTGGTTCAAGCAGCAGAACTTGGCACACGAGCCAAGGTCGTGTTTCCTCAGCAAAGAGAGAAACGGCTGACCCGTATTATGTCGATGGGACCTTTTATTTTCGAGTTATTTGCAGATATCGACTTTTTTTGGGGGAATTGTGCGAGGAAAATTGAGCGGAAAAACATTACTTTCATAAAAAAAACAAAGAAAAACATACAAAAACACTTTTTTTTTTGTGTATTTTTGAGGGTGAAAACTTCGAAAAGTTATTACTTTTGCACTAAAATGTGCATTTTTCGCAATTTAATTGCAAAATGTGCATCTTTGCACTGAAATATGCATTTTATGCATTTATGCACTAAAACGTACATTTTTGCACTATAATGTGCATTTTTCGAATTTTAATTGCGAAAAATGTGCAATTTTGCATTAAAATGTGCATTTTTCGTTGCAAAAAATATGCATTCATGCACTAAAATGTGCATTTTTCGTTGCGAAAAATATGCGTTCATGCACTAAAATGTGCATTTTTCCAATTTTAATTGCGAAAATGTGCAATTTTGCACTGAAATGTGCATCCATGCACTAAAATGTGCATTTTTCCAATTTTAATTGCGAAAAATGTGCAATTTTGCACTGAATGTGCATTTTTCGCATTTTGCATTCATGCACTAAAACGTGCATTTTTGCACTAAAACGTGCATTTTTGCACTAAAACATCCATTTTTGCATTTAAATGTGCTCTTTTTCGTATTTTTATTGTTGAAAATGGACATTTTTGCCATTATTTGCATCATATTGAAGGTAAAATCCGTTTGTTTTGACAAAAAAACGTGTAAAACAACTTTTTTTTGGTACAAAATGATGCAAAAAGTGAGAAAATTGCATTTTTTTGCATTCGGACGGCACGAAATGGTTAAAAATGGATCACGAGAATAATTATTTGGAAACAATCGGTTTTTTTTTCTCAAGAAAATATTTTTGAATTTCGATTGGTTTAATTGGGGTGATTTTGTAACGCGTCCGTTGCAATCGAATTTGAGATGTTAATTGATCATGATTAAATGGTGTTTTATCATGTTATAAAGGGAAAAAGAAGAAAGAAAAAAAAAAGCTAATTTAATGGCACTTAAAAAATAAAATTCCATTCCGACAACGCCACGTGTTAATAACCTGATAACTGCAGTTACATAAGGGGCAAACAAAGTGGTTTTGAATTAATCATCGAACGAAATGGCTTAGGAAAACGTAAACAAACAAACAAACGCACCAAATTTCCTTTTTCACTTGATTAGATAAAAATTGCCATTTTGTGTCAAGGTAAATCGGCCGTTTTTGCCTGAATAGTGGAAGATTTCTCAATTTTTTCAAAAAATTGTGGGAATTTTTCACGAAAAAAAGTGAAAAATTTGTCCAGTTTTTGCGAAAAAAGTCAATTTTCTTCCATTTTTCACGAAAAAAATGAAAATTTTGTGCATTTTGTGCGAAAAAAGTAGAATTTTTCCCATTTTTCACGAAAAAAGATGAAAAACTTGACCATTTTGTGCGAAAAAAAAGTGGAATTTTCCCCATTTTTCACGAAAAAAAGGTGAAAAATTTGTCCATTTTTGCGAAGAAGTGAAAAATTTGACCATTTTGTACAAAAAAAGTAAATTTTTTTCCACTTTTCACGAAAAAAGTTGAAAATTTTAAAATTTGTCCACTTTGTGCAAAAAAAGTGAAAAATTTGTCTATTTCGTGCAAAAAAAACTACACTTTCTCCCCACATTTCACGAAAAAAACCAAAAAAAACTCCATCTTTACCAAAAAACCAAAAAAAACCTCACTTTTAATCCAACATTCCCGATAACACAAAAACATTCGTAATACGTAACCCAATCTGTTTACCAAAACCATCCACGATAATTCAGCAACCCTCAAACCCCCTCACACGAAACCAATTATCTAACATCCAAACCACCAAGTCAAACACCCCAAAACAATTATCTATTAATATTTGATCAGGTGGAATCTAACAGTAACCTCACAGTAACTTTCCACTCGAATAAACATCCTCCACGCGACCCCGGCGAAATTTGGCTTCGCGTCAACCAAAACAAATAAACCACCACCAAACCATCACCAACCCAAATCCGCCAAAAAAAATCGATATTCCACGCATGCGCGCGCCCCAATACTCCACCCATTGACCCAACGAATTCAAAAATTACCCCCAAAAAAAAAAAAATTTTATTGCGACCAAATAAATTCTTTTGTTGCACGAATCGAAAACAAAAATAAAAACAAAAATAAAAAAGGAGCGAGGCCGCATCAAAGTCCAAAGTGATGGAAAAAATCCAACAAGTTGGAGATAAGGAAATAAATAAATAAGACTTTTTTCTGGGCGAGTTTTTCCACTCCTTATCGGCGCGCTGGGAAGTCGCGCAAGGGTTAGAATTGTTCCCTGGGAAGCCGCGCAGGGGTTAGAATTGTTTCACTTTCGCTCGGTTGTTTACATTGCGATGTTTCTCGGGGTTGTTGCAGCTGTTAGCTCGTTAAGAGTGATTACTGGATATCATTGCGGGCTATTAAGGCTAATATACTTGGCGGGAAAGTGGCAAACAAGGCTAATAAATGGTTTTAAATAGAATAGGCCAATTTTTATTATTATTTTTTTTTTGGATGATTTATTCATTTGTTTGTTCGTTGCGTAAGGAATATTTTATTTTTTAATTTTAAATCGAATGGAAGATTATTAGAATCTGGTTAATCAGAGCGATTTATTTAAGTCTTGTGACGCTATTGTTCGGTGCGGTGTAATCGTGTAATCAGATTTTGGGTTCGAAGTGGTCACGTGAATGGAGATTTCCATTTTGGAGTGCCAAAAACAACAAAATTCTTCAGATTTTATGTTGTTGTTTTTTTAAAGAGAAAATGGATGGTTTTTTTTCCATTTTTGTTGCGCTGTTGTCGCACAGCCGATTTGGGGCAGGGCGGACATTTTGGTTCAATTTCTCACACAAAAATTGGATGTTTTTGGTCAGAAATAGGATATTTTTGGGCAGAAATTAAATGTTTTTGGTCAAAAATTGGTTTTTATGGTGGAAAATTGAATGTTTTTAATCAAAAATTGGTTTTTATGGTGAAAAATTGAATGTTTTTAGTCAAAAATGGAATGTTTTTGGACAAAAATTGGTTTTTGGTCCAAAATTGAATGTTTTTGATCCAAAATTGGTTTTTGTGGTGGAAAATTGAATAATTTTGGTAAAAAATTTGACGTTTTTGGCCAAAAATTGATTTTTGTGGTGGAAAATTGAATGATTTTAGCCCAAAATTGAATGTTTTTTATCTAAAAATAATTTCATTAGCCAAAATATAAATTTTTTTTTGCTCTCAAAATGAATTTTTTGAACATAAACATGAATTTCTGGTACAATTATTACTAATTTTTCAATTTAAACACTATCATAACCCACGTGACGACTGAAAATGCTGAAAAACCCCCAAACTCTCTTATTTTTCTCAGAGCAATAATGGAAAAATCTCGCTTATCTTATTTTAACCATGGAAAAACAACAAAATGTAGGTCGAAATATCTGCGTCCTAGTGACCTCGTTTTAAAGCGACAATTGTGAATCCTCATTGGTTTTTCGTGACTCACCAAAACCTGACAAAATTAGAAAGAGACCAACACCACAAAAAAAATCATAAAAAAATCCAAAAAAAAATTCATCGGACTCTCATTCACTTCCCACACACCTGTTTGAAAATATTTCCTCGTTAATAACAACCTGTCATATTGATAACCCCTTTGGCTACAACAAGTTCCTTTCTGTGCCGAGTTCCGAGTTGTCTGGTCACTTTTAACATTTTTTTTTTATCTCTTTCCATTCCAGACTAAACCAAACTCACTCGTGACGTCAAAAACTAATTTCAACAAACTGGAAATAATTTTTTTCATTTTACACTCGAAACTCGTTATAACAAATCGGTTCGTTATAACGAGTTCGTTACATCGAAATATTTCAACATTTTTCAACAAACAAACCAAGTAAGTCATTTACAAAAATTCGTTATAACAAAAATTCGTTATAACAAAAATTCGTTATAACAAAAATTCGTTATAACAAAAATTCGTTATACCAGAAATTCGTTATATAAAAATTCGTTATAACGAGAATTTGTTTAAACAAAAATCCATTATAACAAAAATTCGTTATACCAGAAATTCGTGAAATAAAAATTCGTTATACCAGAAATTCGTTATAACAAAAATTCGTTATAACAAAAATTCGTTTTAACAAAAATCCGTTATAACAAAAATCCGCTAAAACAAAAATCCGCTAAAACAAAAATTCGTTTCAACAAAAATTCGTAATAGCAAAAATTCGTTATAAAGAGTTTCTACTGTATTTTATTACGGTAAAACCAAACCAAAAATAAAAACCTTGCGGACACGGCGAATTTAATGTTTACGGTTTATTCAATTGCATTTCACCTTGGAAAGTCAGATTCATCTGCTTGAAAAACCAGCCCTTGACCCCTAAACCAAGGCAATTCCCTCCTTTTTCCTTTACGTCACGTGACGCCATTCAAGGTCACAACTTCAATTCAGCATCCGCAACATCCAAACCCAAAATAAAGACGAAAACCCAACGCTAATTTCATTTTTATCCAACACAAAACACGAAAACATTTTCCCCCAAAATCCTACAAACACAAAAATCCGACACCGAAAGCGAAATTGAAACCGAAACTCAAAAAAAAAATCAAGAAACCGAAAACTTACCCAATAAAATTGCGAATGAAACAATAAACCGGCATTAGAGAATTCTCGCTTGTTGTTGTTGCAGCAGATATGTCTAAAATTACATTCAACCCTTTGAGTCCATTCGATTTAGTCATCATGCTGCCACGCACAAATCTAGCCGCAAACTGATTTCGATTCACCTTTTTTCCTTTTCTTTTTCACTCTACTTTTTATGTGTCATTACGTTACATTAAAACAAAAACAAAAATAAAATAAAAAAAATAAAAAACTCGTTTCGTCATGTTGGAATCGAGCCACACCCAGCAAAGAGGCGGATCCGACAAATGAATTTTTTACGTGTTCAGGTTAACCCTATCGGAGAAATTGAAACAAAAAAATTAATTTGTTTGAGATATTTTATCTTATCAGGAAATAAAAGTGTGATTTGTGTGATTTTTGGTTCCTGATTAATTAAATAGAAAGAAATAAGGGAAAAGGGAGTTTTGTATTGTGTGTGGGGCATGGAGAATGAGTGGATTTATAGGACCAGGAAAAGGTGTGCGTGTCCAAATTGGAAAATGGAAATATTTTTTTTATTTCATAGGATTGCATATTTTAGTCCAAATATGGCATTTTAGACTTTAAAGATGTATTGCCGAGTCTACGATTGAATTTTAGTCTTTAAAATTGCATTTTAGCCTCAAAAAGTGGTATTTCCGAATCTAAAATTGAATTTTAGCATCAAAAAACAGCATTTTAGACCAAAAAAATGCATTTTAGACTTTAAAAACTACATTTCCTCAAACAGCATTTTATTCTCCAAAAATGGTATTTCCGAATCTAAAATTGAATTTTAGCATCCAGAAACAGCATTTTCGACAAAAAAAATGCATTTTAGACTTTAAAAACTGTATTTCCGAGTCTAAAACGGAAATTTAGCCTTAAACATTGCATTTTAGCATCCAGAAACAGCATTTTAGACAAAAAAAAAATGCATTTTAGACTTTAAAAAACTGTATTTCCGTCTCTAAAATGGAATTTTAGTCTTCGAACACTTTAAAATCCAAAATTAAATTTTAGCCTAAAAAATTAACTCATTTTTCACATCCAAATCCAAGCCAGCAAAAATAAATTTCTCGCTGTTGCCAATATGTCTGCTTTATATCGAGCTAGATAATTAATTTTTTGTTTTGTATTTTAATATTAAATCCATCCAATCGAGACAAACTCTTCGAACAAATTGCACGACTAATTTTCTGTTTTATTTCGTGGAATCTGAAGAAAAAAAGAAAAAAAAAGAAGAAAAAAAAGAAAAAAACTCCGAAATGATGTCGACTTTCTTTTCGTCGGAAGATTCTGAAAATATTCTCTCAAGAATATCTTTTCACAGAGAAAGATCAGTCGACTGAAACAGAGCGGCGCTCGTTCTAAGATTTCAGTAACTGCAACGAGTTTAAAAATAAAATTCCACCCCCAATTCCTCAGTTACGCAACCCCAGCGACAATGACTGATGAACACACATCACTCAAACGTCAACACACGTTCATTTCTCCAATTAAACCCATTCAGACCTAAAAATAACGAGCAAAACTTCACAAAATCCGATCAAAAACGCGAGAAAACGAACTAGATTCAACCCAGCGCCATCCGGTGGGAAGACTGCCAACTAAACTGCATCCGGGGCTTAGTGGAATGATGGCGAGCAAATATTCGTAGAAATATCTGATAAATCTTGAAATAAATTTATTTTTGGGGTTCGGGGTTGCGTAAACTTCATTAAATAAGAGATTTATTACCGGTTTGTTTAGTTTACTTTAAAACAGATGGGTTTGATAGCGTTTTCTGTACGTTTCTTTCATTTCGCGCCCAACCATAAATAGAAAAATCCCTCGGCGTCCAAACTCGTTCGTTTTATTTCTAATAAAACTGACTGATTTATTCCTCACATGAGGCAACAACACGCATTTCGATGGCGACATTTCCACAAATATCGCCCAGCTGTGAAAACCGTATTCTGCATGGACCGTGACTTTTAGGGTTAACTTAACGTTAATTTAACCAATGACGTCATTTCAGCAATGGTCGGTCATTTTGGGTTTGTGTTATCGGGACGGGGATGACAAATTTTGAATTTTGAATTCTCAATTTGCATTTTAAATTCAAACAAATTGTGATTACATTAAATAAGATGGACGTCATACGTGATGGATCAATTCGAGATAAATTGCGAGATAAATTTCGAAATAAAATTCGACAACGATGTCGTTACATCGCGAAATTTGACGTAGTGTGTCGTTTTATCGCAAAATTTTACGTATTATGTTATTTTATCGCAAAATTAGACGTTTTATGTCGTTTTATTGCAAAATTAGACGTTTTATGTCGTTTTGCCGCAACATTTTGACGTTTTATATCGTTTTATCGCAAAATTAGACGTTTTATGTCGTTTTATCGCAACATTTTGACGTTTTATGTCGTTTTATCGCAAATTTTTGACGTATTGTGTCGTTTAATTTGGACTTAAATTTAGTTTAATTAAATGTTTGTGTTTGGTGTTGGGGTATTTTTAATCTGCGGTACTTTGTTGCCGCAATTACGGATGTTGGCAACCAACATGCTTGTCTGTTTTAGTTGCAGTATTTTGGCAAAAGGAGTCGGGAAATAGCAAAATAAAAATAAAAATAAAAATAAAAATAAAAATAAAACCAACGTAATAAACCGCTCAAAAAACAGTCCGGAACATCAACAAAATTCTACATGCTGATGAGTGGCGTCGCCTAGTGGCGAAAACCCAAACTAACTTTACACCGTCCTCCACCAAACGTTAAAGAAAATTATAAAATAAATATAAAATTGACCATATGAAATTTTTATCTCTCGTTTTTCTAAAAAAAAAATATGTATATTTTTTTTAATTAGAAAAAAAAAATATATAAGATTTTTTTAAAAAATTCGAAATTGACACATTTCAAAATCCGACACCAGACCGAGTAATTTCACCCAATATGAACGACAAAACAAAAGCGAGGAATGTCCTGCCATTGAAATCAAGTAGCAATTTCAATTCCCGACAAAAAATACACTAAAAAATAAAAATCCATTTCCTTCCCACGTATAATTCAAACAGAAAAAAAATACAAAATAAATAAACAATTAAAAGAAAAAAACAAAAATCAATTCTCTCCACAGCAAACCAAAAACATAAATAAAAACAAAACAACCAAAAACTCGTCATTACTCATCAAAAAAAATTCCTTTTCCGCCTCCTAAAAACCATTTCCCTCGTGGAAGTGTCTATATTTCAAATAGCCAACCTAAAATTAACCTATCTATTTATTCTAAACGACGAGTCACGTGTCCAAAGAGCAGAAAACTCCGTTCAAAGTAAATAAAAATGGCCGCCCACCAAAAAAAAATTTAAATCCCCCAAAAAATTCCAAAAACCCCAAAAAAAAATCACAAAAAGGTCACTCAACTTGACCAGAGCACCGAACCACATCTAAAAACCAAATCACTAACCAAAAAAACAAAAAAAAAAAATTAATTTTTAGACACCCAGACCGACCCCAGATAACAAATTCCACACATTTCTCAAGAGTTCAAATGACTCACCCACAACATTACTCACAAAAATCCAAAAAATCCAAAAAAAACTCAAAAAAAAAAACCAAAAAACCGCCAAAAAACTCAAAAAACGCCAAAAAAAATCAAAACCCCCAAAAAACGGCAAAAAAACTCAAAACACGCCAAAAAAAAAATCAAAAAACCCCCAAAAAACTCAAAAAAACGCCCAAAAAAAGCCCCCAAAAACACCTTTCCTCGTGGTCACTTACTTTTCATTCTCCTCCGTCTCATTCGCCGCATTCAAATTGTCCAAAACCGGCGGCGTACTGCTAACAGCATTGGAAGAACCCAGCACCTCACCACCCATCGCCGCGCTCTCCTTCGTCGTGGTCGTGAGCGAAATCGTGGAAGGCCGACTCGCAGGCACCACATTCGTCGACGTCGGCGCCTGCCCCGCACTGGAATTCACCACATACTCGCCCTGCGCCTGCCCCATCGCCTTCGCCGGCACCATCCCATGCACCAAATGATACTCGCCGCCCTGACCCGACGCCAAATACTCGCCAACGCCGCTCTGCTGCACACTCCCCGTCGACTGCCCCAACTGCTGAACCACCGGCAAAGAAGTCTGCATTTGAGTTTGAATATTAGGCAGAAATTCACTAGTCTGTTGCTGAAGAACCATTTGCTGGTACTCATGTTGATGTTGTTGTTGTTGTTGTTGTTGTATCTGGAAGTCGTTTTGGTTCGCCGCGATCGGCATCGTGCTCGCCGTCCCCGGCATCGAATAAAGTTGCTGTTGTTGCTGTTGTTGCTGTTGTTGCTGCGGTACTGTTGATAACGGAAGCGGTAAACTGCCGCCATGATGGCTGGCCACGACATTCACTTGCTGTAAATTCATGTTCATGTTCTGAGTCTGGAAATCGACGCACTGTTGCGGCAACATATGTTGTTGTACGTCCATTTGGTGTTGTTGTTGCTGTTGTTGTAGCAAGTGCACAGGCACGGCGTGTTGCTGGGAATCGGTCTGTTGGTAGAACAGTTCCTGTCCGATCGGGATCTCGATGTACGAGTCGCCAAAGTGCACCGAACTGGCCGCGCTCGAGTTGCCCGAGCCGCCCTCGCGATCCTGCGTGTCCGTGAGCGACGGCGGCGGGTCCAGGAAGTCCATGCAGATCCAGCGGCCGCGTTTGAACGGCTCGGTGCTCTCGATTTTCACGACCCTGAAGCGCGTGTGCCACGGGATCGCTCTGTCGTGGTGTCCGTCGTCGGTGCTCACGCTGCTCGTCGAGCTCATGGGCATCTGCGACGCGTCGCCTTGACCGTTGTTGGGCACCGGGAGCTGCAGCGACTGCACGGACGTCGTGCCCGGCTCCATCGTGCTGCTGAACGCGTCCTCGGACGAGTAGTCGTTGTCGGCGTCGGTCATCTTGGATATGTCGAGCACCTCGGAACTGATGTCCTCCGTGTGCGACTCGTCCAGGTCGTCGGCGCTGTCGTCGCCGCCGTCGTTGCTCAGTCGCGATCCGACGACGGTCACGCTCGTGATTTGGAATGAACTGGTCTTCTTTCGCGGCGCCGGTGGTGGCAACGCGGATCCTGTTTGAGGCGTGGTCGACGTCACTGCGTTCATGCTCGATGCTGCATTACCCTTGTCCTGTAAATTGATTTTTTTTTTTTCAATTTTTTTGAAATTTTTTTGAGGGAAAAAAAAAGAGAAAAATTTTTCGATTATTTGTTTGCGAAAACGTATTTTTGTTTTTTAAGTTTTTTAAAAAGAGTTTTTGTTCACCGCGGTTCGAGTGTCGAGTCGGGGCGAGTTCTCGCGGATCTTTTCGGCCATTCTCGACGGGTGGGCTTGTTTTGCGGGGGTTCGGGAAACGGATTTGAAACGGCGCGCGATGCGCTCGGCTCCTCCTCGGCTTCGGCGGCGCCTTTCGCACACGATTTTTGTTGCGTTGTCGTTTGGCCCACTTTTTTTTTGCACGCACGACTTTCACCTCACGTCGATCAGAGAGTGGCATAGGAACTCCATTTTGGCGTGGATAGCTGCGTGTCGGATTTTTCTGCTGGGGGTTTTTCAATCAAACACATGCAACACGGTAATCAACACTGCTTTTTCCTTGCCTCGCTTCAGCTTGGATGGGAGGCAGAACAAAAATGGCGACCGCTGCCCGTGGAGTGAATTGTGGGATTGTGACGTCAGCGGCGACGAGGTTTAATCTCAAACCTGGGTGTTTTGTGTTCGCGAGTTGGAAATTTTCCACAAGTTGCGAGACGACGGTTGGGTTTGGTTCGGTGGTTTGGGTGGTTTTCGGCGGAGATTAGGGGGTGGATTTGCGAGGAAAAATCGAAATATATTTGCGTGTGGGTTTTAGAGGTTTTTCATTGGTCGGGAGGAGAAGTGTGGGTTTCGGTTTCGGTCCTCTCGTGCTCTCTCGTCCTCTCTCTCGTTGTGATGAGCGATGAGTAAACTCGACCCAATTAGTAATGCGAGATAAAATTGCTCAAATGACTGACAGATCAGTGATTAAACTTTGGAAACTTTTTATTTCGTTTTGATTTTCCATGTTTCCTCCGATATTTTTTCAATAAAATGTTTTTCTCTTTTGGGTTTTGTGCAAAAAGTGACGCTTTCCGGTTTGATTAAATTCCATGAGGGAAAAATTGATTTATTTGTTGTTTAAAAAATATTTTAAATTGAGTAAGCGAGAATTCTAACCCGTAATTATATCTGAAAATCCTCGAGTGACGAAGGCGTCAATCTGACCGATGAGTAATGAAAGGTTTGCGTGCAGGTTTAAAGTCCACAAACAAGTAGTTAAAGATGCACCAAATAACTAAACAGCAAACAAATTCAGCGGATAATTTTTTTATTTCCAATTTAAATTCGTTAAAACTCGTTATTTTAGCCTCAATTTAGCTCTCGATGAACATCTAGGTCCAAATGTTTTTTTTAAATTAATAATAATAATTCCGGCTGTGTATCCACATGCAAAATTTAAACGTTTACAATTTTAAAATTAAAAATAAACATTTTTGTCTTCATTTTTTGAGTACATTTTTGTGGTTTGATAACTACAAGCTGCACTGCACTGCACTGAATATCTAGATGTCCAATGCAAACACTAGAGGGTTTTCTGCAGACAAAAACACGTGTCTAAAATTGTTTATTGCGTACAACTGAAAATCACGTATTTGTTGTGTTCTTGATTTTAATGCTGAAAAATATTCACATTTCGAAATATTACCAGTATGGCATCTCAGTTGGTGTTCCTGGCCCATAACCAATCAATTTTACTCGGATAGAACACCCACGTTCTATTGCCAAAATCTACATTTCCTCCGCCTACTAACAGAGGCTTCTATTACTAATAGGCTACCCACCTGCGTTGTTAAGGAAGCCGTTTTCAATGGACATCCTACGCTCAATGAGGCCACTTACACGGTGGTGTAGCAAGATGTCAATGGACCAAACCCGCAACAGTACGACCAGTGCCGGATTAACCCATGTAGAGGCCCTTAGGCCGTCGAAATCTCGGGGCCCCCTTTGGACTATGCAAATTATATCCTAATATGTTTTGAACAACAAAATCTTGATTAACCAATTTTATTAAACAAAACAAACATTGATATTTTCAAAAATTATTCTACGATTGCGATGCTGGCACTGTTGCATCAGAACTGGCAAACTTCTCTTTCAAAATCAAATTCAATATTAGTTTGATCCCTTGTCGCGGGGCCCCTAAAAGGCGTGGGGCCCATAGACGTCATAACTAAAAAAAAATGAAAAGTGAAGCTCAACCTAAAGCCAAGCATCAACTGTCACCAGTGAAAATAACCTTTGATATCCAGATGCACAATCACATTATATGTTTACATTTTTAAATATGTTTTTAAAAATAGATATCGCTGACAATTACTTTGCTATCAAACTGATAAAAATTGAGTATAAAAACACAGACAGACGTTGAATTTACCTGTAGTCACTCGTTACATCTGTCTGGAAATTTCCAAACATCCAAAATGAAAACTTTCATAACGATCGCGTTGGTTTTGATGGTTGCAGTGGTCAGGTATAGAAAAAAAAATAGTTAACCACAACTATTTTATTTATTTAAAAAAAAAAACCAATTTCAGGTGCGAATTGGATTGCGATTGCTCCGTCATGATTGTAGCGGACGACAAGACGTACATTCGCTACTCGAGTCCTACATTGGCTCAAACAGTAACTAACTGCAACGATCAAGAAGGCTGCAATAAGAAATGTGTAGACATGGTGTGCATTACTAAATTAATTATTACCTTTTTATTTCTTTTTAATTATTATTTTTTTAAAACGTAGATGAATCGCGAGACGAATAATGGCGATTTGTCTGCGAAACCGCCGGCATTAAGCGGATACAGTGTTGGAGATTACGGATGCCGATTGCTTGCAATGGATGTTGATGTTGGCATTGGGTCAGTTTATGCTAGTGTTTGCAGACGCCCCAGTGTCGAAACCAATTTCAAATTCCAATCGCATTTTTGTTGCCGTAATAGAAGACACAGGGAAAACTGTGCTGCACCTTCAACTACTTCGTTTCTTTAATGTAGACATTTTAAATACAAGATAATAAACATTTATTTTGGCATTCACAGTTTGTGATTAAAAGAAATTTGGTCTGTCATTGAACACGCTTTATTTGGCTGCAGTAAGTAAGTACCTAGAAACAGTGCCGGATTAAACTCTGTGGAGGTCCCTAGACAGTTTGAAATCTCGGGGGCCCCTTCCAAATTAAGAAAGCTTGTTTATAATTTTGATCTGTTATGGTGAGGGCCCTAAAAGATGTAGGGCCAGGGGTAGATCTACATAGGGACTAATAGGACTTAAGCCCTCGGCCCCCAAGTGTCAAGGGCCCACAATGAGCACTTATCGTTTAGAGTATATAAGATATAATGTTTGTCATTCAACACCATTTTATAAATATATATCCCAATCCTGCTTAACTTGTGTGTTCTAATGACTAATGTTGAGCCATTCCTATCTTCCGGTAACCCTCTTTGGGCCCACCACTGATCAAACTGATAAACATTATTTTATAAAAAATCTTGATGACAATTATAAAATATTATCAGACTGATAAATATATTGTGGGTGACCCTGGGGACCCATCTTGGTAGAGCCAACCAGTTATGGAGCTGGTATGTTCACCAGAACTTTACTGTCACATAGGATGTTTGTATAGAGGAATAAAAATTGATAGCCCTGTTAAACACTTACAAGTTAGTGTAGGAGGTCTGGACCTCCTTAAAGCGCCCACAATAAAACCATATGACAAAAGCATTAGCAAACTGATAAAAAAACTGATATAAAAATACTGACAAATCTTGGATTTTCCCATTATTAAGTGCATGTACTCACTTTGAAGCATATCTCAAAGAAACTTCATCAGCTTGTACACTTCAACATTTCAAAAATGATAAGTTACATATTGATTGCTGCATTTTTGCTGTTTGCAATGGTCAGGTAAGACAAGAACCTCTTCTGCCAGGAGAACATAACATGGTATGAAAGATCATTTAATTTTCTGGTGTAAAAGTGAACCCAAGATGGAATGTCAGTGTACTTTGGTGCTAGAAGGTGACAGCAAATTTCTTGTTCGATACTTAATCCCTATGACGTTTCCTGTAGACGACTGTCTTGATATTAGTGGTTGTAGTAAAGAATGTACAATTATGGTAAGTATATGTATAGTTTTAAATTATTATTCTACTGAAAATTATCTCATTTACTTACTAAAATAAAAGACGTCATAACTAAAAAAAAGAAAAGTGAAGCTCAACTTAAAGCCAAGCATCAACTGTCACCAGTGAAGATAACCTTTGATATCCAGATGCACAATCACATTATATGTTTATATTGTCAATATGTTTTTAAAAGTGGAAATCGCTGACAATTACTTAGCTATCAAACTGATAAAAATTTAGTATAATAACACTGACAACCTGTAGTCACTTGTTGCATCTGTCTGGAAATGTCCAAACATCCAAAATGAAAACTTTCATAACGATCGCGTTGGCTTTGACGGTTGCAGTGGTCAGGTATAAAAATAAAAATAGTTAACCACAACTATTTTATTTATTTAAAAAAAAAAATCAATTTCAGGTGCGAATTGGAATGCGATTGCTCCGTCATGTTTGTAGGGTGCAACAAGAACTACATTCGCTACTCGCTTCCTACATTGTTTGAGTACGTGACTAACTGCAACGATCAAGAAAGCTGCAATAAGAAATGTGTAGACATGGTGTGCATTACTAAATTAATTATTAATTTTTTATTCTTTTTAATTATTTTTTTTTAAAATGTAGATGAATCGCGAGACGAATAATGGAGATTTGTCTTCGAAAACGTCGGTATTTAGCGGATACTCTGTTGGAGATTACGGATGCGGATTGCTTGAAATTGATGTTGATGGTGGCATTGGGTTAGTTTTTGCTAGTGTTTGCAGACGCGGCTTTGTCAAAACCGATTTCAAATTCCAATCGCATTTTTGTTGCCGTCATAGAAGACACAAGGAAAACTGTGCTGCATCTTCAACTACTTACTGTAATTTCCTGAATGTAGACATTTTAAATACAAGATAATAAACATTTATTTTGGTATTCACAGTTTGTGATTAAAAGAAATTTGGTCTGTCATTGAACACGCTTTATTTGGCTGCAGTAAATTTTAATTTTAATTTATCTCATTTAGGGCCTCTTGGTAGCATTTGCTACTGGCCCCGCGCTGGCTTAATCCGGCACTGTTAACTTGGGTGTTCTAATGAAAACAGGTGAGCCGTTCCTATATTCCGGTAAACTTCTTTGGGCCCACCACTGATCAAACTGATAAACATTATTTTATAAAAAAAATCCTGATGACAATTATAAAATATTATCAGACTGATAAATATTTTGTGGGTGACCCGGGGGACCCATCTTGGTAAAGCCAACCAGCTATGGAACTGGTGTATTCACCAGAACTTTACTGTCACATAGGATGTTTGTATAGAGGAATAAAAATTGATAGCCCTGCTAAACACTTACAAGTGTAGGAAGTCTGGACCAAAAAAAGACGCCCACAATAAAACCATGTGACAAAAGCATTATCAAACTGATAAAAAAACTGATATAAAAATACTGACAAACCTTGGATTTTCCATTATTAAGTGCAAGTACTCACTTTGAAGCATATCTCAAAGAAACTTCATCAGCTTGTACACTTCAACATTTCAAAAATGAAAAGTTACATATTGATTGCCGCATTTTTGCTGTTTGCAATGGTCAGGTAAGACAAGAACCTCTGTTGCCAGAAGAACATAACATGGTATGAAAGATCATTTAATTTTCAGTTGTGAAAGTGAACCGAAGATGGAATGTCAGTGTACTTTGGTGCTAGAAGGTGACAGCAAACTTCTTGTTCGATACTTAATCCCTATGACGTTTCCTGTAGACGACTGTCTTGATATTAGTGGTTGTAGTAAAGAATGTACAATCATGGTAAGTATATGTACAGTTTTAAATTATTATTCTACTGAAAATCTATCTCATTTATTTTCTGAAATATAGATGAATAAATGGACAAGCAATGGAGATTTGAATGCGATTCCTCCTTGGGCCTATAAGAGTACTTTAGGTGATTATGGGTGCCATTTACTTGGGATGGATGTTGATGTTGGAGTTGGCTCAGTTTATGCCACTGCTTGCAACTTTAAAATTGCGAAAACCGATTTCAAGTTTCAAACAAATTTGTGCTGCCGTAATGGTGAGCACAAAAACAATTGTGCTCATAAGCAATAATGAATTTGAAAAGGTGTACAACCATAGTCAAGAAAATTGTTGTTTCTTTCAATTGACCTGTACAATTTATACATGCCTAATCTAACCCAACCAATCTAACCTAATGGAACCTAACCAACCAAAAGTGGTGCACTGACGTCATCTCTTGCTTTGAAAAGCTTTGCAAAATTGTTAAATTGTAAAAGTTCAATAAACATTCACTTTTGGCAAAACTAACCCCTTCATTTGGCAAAAAAAAAACATCTTTAAATGTCAGAAATAACTACTTCACCTGCTGTTAACTAATCACAAAAAAAATTAATTGTATCATTAACTTTTATCAAACGTGAGTAAACAACTATAACAGAGTTAATTATAGTTAAATTCTTTATCTGCAGTAGACGACTAAAATTTTAGTTTTATAAAATGCAGGATTGCAAAATACTTTAGCAGAACAAAAAAATTACACGTTACCAAAAGCTAAAAAGGATACAATGGCAATAGGAAGTTCACCATGAAGGTCTTTATATCAATGAATCATGTCTGTACTAACACAAGAAAAGAAATGCCCAAAAAAGCCAAGCAGATTTATTCCAAAAATTGATTTAAGAAGAATTAAAGCAAAGTCAAACAAAGGAATAAATCTACTCTATTCTTCCTCTACAAATTGCACGTTCAATGTCCTATTACAGAGGAGGACATGCCACTAAATGGAGGTCTATTAGACAGGTAGTCGCAAAACCCAACTATGTCTTTCTCAGTAATGTCATTACATCACTATAGTGATCGATGGATCAGCGCCAGGGGTGGATCTGCATAGAGACCAATAGGACTTAAGCCCTGGGCCCCCAAATGGCAAGGGCCCACAATGAGCACTTATCATATAGTAAATAAGATATAATGTTTGTCATTCAACACCATTTCATAAATATATATAAATATATAAACATGGGGGCCCTCAAATACAACGTTGAACAAAGGGGCCTCTAACAGTGGGGGCATTGAAATACAACTTTGGACAAAGGTGCCTCTTACCCACGACATGGTGCTGCCAGGCCCAATCCTGCTTGTGTGTTTTAATGAAAACAGGTGATCGGCATGTTGAGCCGTTCCTATATTCCAGTAACCCTGGGGACCCATCTTGGCAGAACCAACCAGTTATGGAACTGGTATGTTCACCAGAACTTTACTGTCACCCACAATAAAACCATATGGCAAAAGCATTATCAAACTGATAAAAAACTGATATGAAAACACTGACAAACTTTGGATTTTCCCATCATTAAATGCAAGTACTCACTTTGAAGCATATTTCAAAGAAACTTCATCAGCTTGTACACTTCAACATTTCAAAAATGAAAAGTTACATATTGATTGCTGCGTTTTTGCTGTTTGCAATGGTCAGGTAAGACAAGAACCTCTGCTACCAGGAGAACATCACGTGGTATGAAAGATCATTTAATTTTCAGGTGTGAAAGTGAACCCAAGATGGGTTGTCGGTGTACTGTAGTGATAGAAGCTGACAACAAATTTCTTGTTCGATACTTAATCCCTGTAAAGCTTCCTGTAGACGACTGTCTTGATATTAGTGGTTGTAGTAAAGAATGTAAAAACTTGGTAAGTATATGTACAGTTTTAAATTATTATTCCACTAAAAATTATCTCATTTACTTTCTAAAATGTAGCTGAATAAATGGGTAAACAATGGAGATTTGAATGCGATTCCTCCTTGGGGATATTATAGTCAAACTACTTTTGGTGATTTTGGGTGCCGACTACTTGCGATGGATGTTGATGTTGGAGTTGGCACACTTTATGCCACTGTCTGCAACTATGTATCTGAGGAAACCGATTTCAAGTTTAAAACAAATTTTTGCTGCCGTAATATGAAGCACAAAGACAATTGTGCTCATAAGCAATAATGGATTTGAAAAGGTGTACAAAAACTTTGCAAAATTGCAAAATTGTAAAAGTTCAATAAACATTCACTTTTGGCAAAACTAACCCCTTAATTTGGACAAAAAAAAACATCTTTAAATGTCAGAAATAACTACTTCACCTGCTGTTAACTAATCACAAAAAAAAATTAATTGTATCATTAACTTTTATCAAACGTGAGTAAACATCTATAACAGAGTTAATTATAGTTAAATTCTTTATCTGCAATAGACGACTAAAATTTTAGTTTTATAAAATGCAGGATTGCAAAATACTTTGGCAGAACAAAAAAATTACACGTTGCCGAAAGCTAAAAAAGGATACAATGGCAATAGGAAGTAATTTATTCAAATAACATTAAAATTTCCTCATTGCTGCTCGTTCACCATGAAGGTCTTTATATCAATGAATCATGTCTGTACTGACACAAGAAAAGCAATGCCCCAAAAAGCCGAGCAGATTTATTCCAAAAATTGATTTAGGAAGAATTAAAGCAAAGTCAAACAAAGGAATAGATCTATTCTATTCTTCCTCTACAAATTGCACATTCAATGTCCTATTACAGAGGCGAACATGCCACTAAATGGAGGTCTGTTAGACAGGTAGTCGCAAAACCCAACTATGTCTTTCTCAGTAATGCCATTACATCACTATGGTAGCCTTGGTCAGTGGTTGTACTTAGTCAGAGAGGTCCAAACCTCTCTAACAACATGGAAAACACACTTTATCTTACAGAGCACTGACCCGTAGACAACCTGCCGTAAATAAACATATTTCAATACAGTTCTCTGTCTCTTGTGTCTTTTCTTGGTAGTAATTTGTGTAAAGTTGAATTTCATCGATCTTTGCCACATCTAGCTAAAGTTGTGTTTATATCTGCTGATATTTTATTCCCAGGTACTGTAATGAAAAGCACTCACCACAATATCACTTAATCGTCATTTGACATCAATTATATCCACTTTTATTGTATTTCTGTTGATGGATTTCAATAACATCTAATTAGTCAATTGCTTGGGAATTAGGCGAAATTGTGCATTCTGAATTAAAAATGTATTCATTTAATTAACACTATCGATAATGATGATAGGAAACTTATCGATTTCGCTGATTACTTCCCACGGTATACAGCAGATGCTGTATCGACAACATGTCAATATTATATTTATAAAACATAAAATTCATTTCAACTTTTATGACCAGCTTGCTTGATACAAGCGCCATAGCTTTATTTCTACCGCGAATAAAACAATAAAAATATTTCGAAAATGTTTCCTATTTATTTATTTATTCATTTATTCATTTATTTGTTTTTCTATCTGTTTTATTTATTTATTTCGTTAGTGGATCAGTAAGGCAGAATAAATTATGTTGACGATATTGATTTCGTGTGTTCATGACCTAGATCCAATTGTAGAACTAGTTCTGGGTTAATGGGCGGGCAATAGACAGCATGTCTCGCCTGCCTTGATTAGGGCTATTTTTATTCGCACAAAATCTGAAATTTTATCGCCGTTTTCTCAAATCGATATGGCTGAAGGCGAGGATGTAACAGCCACTGAGAATATCGACGTAAAAATCTTAGATGGAGGCCTTGGAACCGAATTAGATCGACTCGGTTACCACATTGATGTGCGAAATGAAAAATAATAAAAGAATTATTTTGTTTCGATAAAATTTTCAAAACGTCTTTCTCTCCGCAGGACTATGCCCTATGGAGTGCACGATGGCTTATAAATGACTCCGGTGCAATAGGAAAAGTCCACAATAAGTAAAAATCCTTAAAGTTTCGGCGGGGGAAACCGAAATCAATTTATTGATTAATCATTTCAGTTTTTTAGAAAGCGGCGCGGACATAATCGAGACTGCGAGCTACCAAACGAGCATACAAAATTTATGCGAATCGGTCGGAGTTTCGGTGGAAAAGGCAAAGAAAATCATTCGGAGCAGTGTTGTTGTTGCGAAACAAGCGCGGGATGATTTTTGGAACTCTAAAAACGCACCTCAGAATGCTGACAATCCGATGTATAGCGAGCGCACGATGCCGTTGATCGCCGGGTCGGTCGGGCCTTATGGCGCTTGTTTGCACGACGGTTCGGAGTATACGGGGGAATATGTTACTGCAATATCGATAGAGGTTTTATATGCGTTTGAATAAATTTTGTGGTTTTTGTTTTTGCTTTTTTTTGGATTTTTTGTTTGTTTTATTTTTTTTTAGGAGTTAATGGATTGGCATCGTCCTCGGTTAAGATGTTTGGTTCAGGAAGATGTCGATTTCATTGCGTTTGAGACTATACCGGCGACTAAGGAAGGTTTGGCTTTGGTTAAACTGCTTAGAGAGTTTCCAAACCAAAAAGCATGGCTTAGCTTTTCATGCAAAGTATTAAATATTTTATCTGGGGTCAGGCAGACTTGTGTGGAAGACCCAAAGATTGAATTTAATGTAGAAAAATTGGATTTTTAGGTAGAAAAATTGGATTTTTAGGTAGAAAAATTGAATTTTTAGGTAGAAAAATTGAATTTTTAGGTAAAAAAATTGAATTTTTAGGTAGAAAAATTGAATTTTTAGGTAGAAAAATTGAATTTTTAGGTAGAAAAATTGAATTTTTAGGTAGAAAAATTGAATTTCTAAGTAGAAAAATTGAATTTTTAGCATAAACAGGTGATGGTGACAGACGACTATCACCATTTAACACAATCCTATACACACACAATGCCTGGCAACCCAAATTCCTTCCACAAAAATAAACTAAACACTAATACAATTCGCCATACTTAATTCAGGACAGTTCCAGTACATGTTCCGGCGACACCTTCGCCTCGGCCGTGCAAAACTGCCTCTCCAAAGCACCACCGGATCAACTAATCGCAGTTGGAATGAACTGCGTGGCCCCTGAATTTGTCACCGACTTACTAACGAGTGCTCAAGGCATCGCCAGAGACATCCCGTTCATCGCCTACCCCAACAGTGGCGAAAGTTGGATCCCGGGCGAAGGGTAAAACTAAAAAAAAAAAAAAATATTTTCCAAACGATAAAAAAATGCGAAAATAATTTCGATTTTTCAGATGGAAAGATGTGAATCTAAACGAAAATAATTTGATAGCTACTTCCGTCCCCCTGTGGTTGAAACTGGGCGTTAAATACGTCGGTGGCTGCTGTCGCGTCACACCGGACGAAATTTCTCAAATCCGTCACGCCGTACAGCAGAAAATTGCAACCAACACTGAATAAATCGAATATTTTTTTTTGTTTTTACTCGAGTCGTTACAAATTTCCTTAGTAAAAAATATTTGAAAATCATTCTGCGTCCGTCGCGGTTATTATTCCGTGTTTGCGGAAAACGTTCTCCAAGTGCTGACGCGCTTTCTTCTCTTCGGCCAAACATTTGGCCAAACTCGACGTTTCCTACGTACGAAACAAATCGATTAATTCCAAATAAAATCGAAATAAAATATAATTTACTTGTTTCAACTCTTTTACTTGGTCCTTGAGTGCGTAAACTGTATCAACTAAGCTCCTAAATGTGAAAAAAATTGAGAAAATCGAGTTAAAATTCAATTTTATGCATTTTTTAAAAAAATCTCAATTCACTTTTCTTCCATGACAGATTCGCATCCGGAAGTTTCTTCTATAATAATCTTCTCTTCTTCGGCGATTAAAACTTGAGGAAAATCTAACAAAGCTGCCCAACAACAAATTTCTTCAAATTGATATGTTTTATTTGATTTTATTGATTTTTTTCTTCAAAAAATTGTAAAAAAAAAAATATAATGACTTGAAGAGATGGATTTTAAGGGGCTGGGGATTAATAATGAAGCAATTTGCAATTGAAAAATCATTTTAGCATGCTCAAAGTGAAAAAAAAGTAAAAAAAAAAAAATCAAAGTTAGAAATCAAAACACACAAGCTGCAAAAACGACAGCCATCTTCATGCAGTGAGCGGAGCAGTGCGATGTATATGGGGTGCATTGTGGCCAGCAGAAGGAAAAATAACGAGATTAAAATATCAATTCTCTACGCAAAACTATATACAATACCATAAACAATCACAACAACAACGAAAAACATCGCAACAACTAAAAGAACAAACGGAAAAATCAACATTTCACTCGACTAAACAACATCCAAAAAACATTTCCTGACTAAGGCGCCATCTTTGGACAAAATATCGAATTAAAGTGATTTCTTGAGAGCCAAGAGCGCCAAACTTCCACAACACCACGATCCGGCTCGTGACTTTTTTCGGCCGCAGTGGTTGGGTGCACTGATGCGCAATACATCGTCCGTCGCACTGCCCCGTAGTTGCATAAGATGGCGGATGTCAACTGCAGTGGGCGAAATGATGCATTACCCCGCACATTTTTAACCCTAACAATTTTTCCTCGCTAATAAACACGACTTTTACGTTCGTTTCCTCACCTGAATTGACGGTGTATCTGGTTTTCGCACTCGTGCAATACGCTTCGATCACGCGCAAAACGTGCGTATCGTCGTCGTGCGATCGATCGTCTGTTGAATAAAACGAATTAAATCGATATTTGCTCGTTTTTTCCGCTTTTTTTGTCGTTTAACCCTTTTTTCGAAGGGATCGCGTCGGATTGCTACGTGAATTTTGTTCGTCTTTGACCCCGAGTGCGAGGCACGGTCGCAGCGGAGCCGCTGGCCGTAGGCAGGACATTGTCCACACGCGTGCTGATGGCATTGGTTTTGTTGTTGGGAATTTGTTGCTGTCGTGGGATGATGGGGTTGGTGGTGGCGGCGGTGGGGGTTGTTTCATTACGTTTGAGCCCGCGTTTTGTAGCATTTCGACCCAATTGTCGCGTTCTTCGAGCGCCATTGTACAGACGACGATTCGTTCGACCAAAGCACCTAATGAAACCAATAAAACAATGAGTCAGATGTGGTTTACGATACCGATGGTATTAGCCGTGACACTAGTTAGTCATTGAGCCGCTACGAAAATCGATGTTTTTAGTCCAAATATCGTTTAGTCAAAAAATCGAAGTTTTAGACTAAAAGTCGACTTTTTATATGCCAATTTTTAGTATTGCAACAATACACTGGTCTAAAATTTTGTTTCTAGATCTAAAATGTCTTTTTTTAATCTCAAATTTCGTTGTTTTTGTCAAGAATGTCGTTTTTTTTTTGCCTATAATGTCGTTTTTCGGTCTAAAATGTTGTTATTTTGTCTAAGATGTCGATTTTTGAACTAAAATGTCAATTTTTTTTGTCTAAAATGTCTTTTTTTTTTGCCTAAAATGTTATTTTTTTTGTCTAAAATGTCGTTTTTTATTTGTCTAAAATGTCGTTTTTTTGTCTAAAATGTAGTTTTTTTTGTCTAAAATGTCTTTTTTTTGTCTAAATATATCATTTTTTCGTCTAAAATGTCGATTTTTGATGTAAAATGTCGATTTTTGATCTAAAAACGTCAATTTTTGATCTAAAACGTCAATTTTCGGTTTCAAAATTTTAGTAGTACCAAATTCCTGGAAGTACCGGACATTTTCGTCCCAACAACCAGGAAATCCAAAATGTCGGCAAAACAGAAACCCTATCAACGATCAAAAAATCGACATACCCGTAATTTCAAACGCATTGTGACACGTTTCGGTGTCTACTAGCGGCGACACGCTGATTCCGGTAACCGGTAACCGGCCCTAAATTAAAATACTTATTATTTCTTATACCTAAACTCATTCACACTAATCAGACCTCGTATAAAAACGCACTCATTCGTGCGCTAACCGACAAAATAATAAGAGTTTGAGGAAAAAGGATGAGATAACGATCTTTTCGTTCGCGAGTTTCGCTCCACGTGATTACCGACGACATGGCGACAATTTCGCCCAAACTACTGATTTCCTGCATCCAATAAAACAAAAATAAATTACAAAACAGCCAAAACGACCCACGAAAATCGTTTACTTCGCCTTCCCAGCCGTGAATCGTGCCCGACATCACCTCCAGTTCCATCTCACGTTGTCGTCGAATAGCCATACATGCGGACTACAAATATCACATCAATTAATTTCAATTTTAATCAATCAAATTCAATTTTTACGGCGATTTCGCGGTACACATGAATGGCTCGTTGAGTATCTCCACGATCTGCGTGACTTTCCTGCGATAAAACGGTTGAAATTGTTTGTTTTTTGATGTTTGCGAACGTTTGTTTACTTCCATATGTCGCTCGATTTCTTGCAGAAGACCGGAATATTTTTCCAGTCGACGAAACGCTTTGCTTAAACCAGTTGTGAGCACCATAACCCCTGGATTTTGAGCGCCTTGGTTCTCCATGAAGGTGCTCAATTCGTCGCGAAATTTTTCCAAAACGGTTACGGCTTTTGGGTGGTTGCCGCAATAAGCAAGGTGCAGATTCTTCAATTGAGACGCTGACTGAATAAAAATTCCGCCTACACGTTGTTGTTTTCCAGGTAATCTGTTTGGGTTTGAAATTCGAAAGTGGAATGAAATGAAAGAAATTGGTTTTGTATTCGTACTCGACACATTCTTCTAGTAAAATCAATAATCGTTGATGTTGGTCAACAATTTCCTCAAAGTTTCCAACGAGTTGTCGATACTCAACTGACGACAGACTAATGAATAAATAAAGAAAGAAATAAATATATAATTAGAGCAAGAGATAAATGCAAAAATGCATAAATGCATACTAATATATTATTTTGCATAAAAAGCCAAATTTGCCAATAAATGCACCTTGTGGCGTGCAGAAAACTTTCCATTTGCATATATACGTTTGGCTGTATATGCATAAAACTTTTTCAATTATTCATGAAATATTTCAATTTTTTCATGAAATATTTCAATTTTTTCATGAAATATTTCAATTTTTTCATGAAATATTT
>JAQIXU010000492.1:0-32256 GCA_034701245.1 Strigamia transsilvanica | reverse complement strand
GGGAAATCAAATTGATCATTATTTTATTTATTTCATCTCGAGTTTCTTCTAAGTCGAGGAACGAGTGACTCCTAGACAGCGTCAACCTTCGTCGACATTAAGCGAAGATTATTTTAATACTTTCATTTTAATTACACTCAACCCTCGCTTTACAGCCTAGATAGGTTCCGGAAAAATTGGCTGTAAAGCGAAATGCTGTATAACGAATGGGGGGCAATTTCCCCTGATTTGTTGTGGAATTTCCCGATTTTTGGCCGTATATTGAAAATATTAGGCCGTAAATAAAAATGTAGCCATAATGGCACAAGGCCGTATAAAGAGCAGCCGTATAACGAGGGTTGGGTGTGCTAGCTATAATTTTTATCATTCCCAAAACTAGTCCATCGTGTAACTCGAATTATATTGTCATCTCATGACCAATCCTCGGTATTTCTCCAAGCTGAGCATAACGATTTAGAAGGGTTCTTGTAAATACCGTATTACCCTGCTTTGGAGGGCATGCCCTAAAATCGTGAGTCCAACTTTGATGCCGGGTAAAACGAATCCAAATTTTTCCAATTTTCCAGCAGGGATTCGACTTTTATGGCGTGCCATAAAAAAGACCAACCAATAAGGTCCCCAGATCTGGTTAACCTTGCACTTTGGTGGGCATGCCGCCCACCAAAGTGGGCTAATATGGTAAATAGATTAACGCCTTGAGCCTACAAGGGACTAAGACTAGAAATAGCATCCAGCTCACGATGTTAAATATAACCACCAGCCAATTTTGTGTATTTAGTGTAATTGAAATACTTTCTGCTAATATTTGAGTTTGTTATATGTTTAATCTCCTTGACCGGTTGACATCATAACATTTTAGTTTATCTTTCTGAAGCAGCAGCTATTGAAGCGTACGTGACCAGTAGCAAGAAGTAAAAAGTACACAATTTTTGAACAAACTTACTGTTAGCGCAAGTGCAACAAATCAAAAAATCATTCTCAAGACCGAAATAACCTTTGCTGCAAGATCCCTTGGATGACTCGTCAAACCAATACCCTCAGAGAGTGAAGAAAGAAAGAAAGCAGGACAAAAGCCATTTAGACAAAGTGAAACGAAACGAAAAACATGACCCCAACTTTCAGCCACAGGCACCCGAGCTCTCGTTCAGATCAGAACCTCGGCACGAGCGCGGTGGGAAAGCCAAGGGGCAGCCATTAAGGAGACAGAACAATTAAAATGTCGTAAAACGACATGGTTTCGATTTGCAAATTTGAACTAACTCCAAATTCTTTAAATTTTAAATTTATGTTAAGCTTTCTCTGAATTTTTTTTTTACTGGTTTCAACGTCTTTCAACATAATTCCTTCTTTGTAGAATGATTGACATTTACATCGTTCATGTCAAAGGTTTTTTTACACCGACAAAAAAACTAGATGTGCGTGACAACCGGAAGCGGAAGCATCAAACAAATAAACTATAAAGGGATTCCGCAGTCAAAATATTTACAGACGGAAATTTTCAAAAAGGAATGTGTCCTCCATCCCTCATTATTCGTGTTTGTTGATACTGAAAAATTCCCTCCAAGAATTCGTCTCTGGCAGCGCTTTAGATGCCGTGGTGAAACATAATTTATCTGTGTACCACCCTCGATGGCAGATTTTCAGGTACTAGACTTTAGGATAAAAGTTGCTGGTTAGTCTCTGTTGCCAAGACAAACTCGGTGCCCTCGTTCTCTTTCCTTTCGAAGCATCGAGGGATTCACGAGATGTGCGCGAGCGAGAGGCGTATCTTTTTGGGGTTAGTGAATGACATGTTTTTTCCTCAGTTGGGGACTCCATATCTGATAAAGTGACAGGAAGAATTGCTTGGGTGTCTGCCAGGTGGCATGTCGCGTTCGAGGAATGTCGAAACTAACGTTTTCATCCCCCTCTACTGCGATCTGGTGGTCGACGTAAACGGTAAAAGTTATCGGGACCGCGAAGCGAAACTCTACCCTCGGGGAAAGGAAACGGCAAATTCACCACCGAACATGCGCACTGAACTTTGACCATGTAAGCCAAATTTTTCGTCTGGGGATTTGGAAAATGGCGTTGATTAGGTGAATTTTTAAATACCCCGAAGCAGATGATGGGCTCCGAGGATTTTTTTCCACTTGCTCATTTGTAGGTCCTGATTGAGGGATCCCGTTCCCTCATTATCCTGCAGGTGTTGTTAATGAGCTGTCGTATGTCGCACTAAACAATGATTTTCGTGGTAGAAAATTGTGCGAGACACAGAGGTCCAGTAACTCCAGTTACAGCGACGAAAATTGTAAATCCCAAAAATGCGCGGTTGCGTGATTTTGTCCTCACTTGGAGAAGTTAGGAGAAATCTTGAGTTAGACCTGCAGCTTTGGAAAATTGAAAATCTCCGTTCCAACTACACGAACGGCTCAATGGTAATTTCATTGTTGTCATGGTGACAGACATCTTTTGCATTTCAGTCACCACATTCTTCGTTTTAGATATCGGATATTCACATTTCAATGTACAAGAATACATTTAATAAAAGAAGCAAATGAAATGCAGGATGTGAGCAATAGACCAAAACGAAACGAAGTAGCAAATCGTATGCTAACTTGATACATTAATTTGTTTCAGGTTTAAATGTTTATATATTGATATTGTGCTTAAATAGTTGTTGAATTGTACTACCAGGGAAATGGAAAATTTAAATTACAATTTTTCATTTCGTCTATTCAGCGGTTATTTAATTTTAAATATTTGATTTGTGTTTTTATTTGCATTACCATAACCTGTTTTTCTGTTAAATATTCGATTTACATTTAGAGGGCTTGAAAATTGGGCAATAAGTTTTTCAGTGCCTATTTTTTTGAATCTAAAAACAGAGAAAACTGTAAACAACTTTCAAAAAAATTAAATAAGCAAAAAAAAGGGAATAAATTTGGGGGGAAAGTCTAACAATTTGATTGGTTTTCATTTCCATTTGGTCATTAGAATTCGTTTTGCGATTTCCTTTGGTACACAAAGGGGTGCTTTTAAATGTGCAGCTTCACTGCACGGTTTGGATGATTTGCGTGGGTTACAAGGAGTTCGTATTTTTCTCATCACGGAAATCCCTCAGCGTTTCATTCTTGAAATTGATTAAGTTAATGCTTAAGGGTTGTGCAATGTGGCATTTTGCTTATCGTCTGAATAATAAGATTGCTTTCTTTTACACCGCTCATCTTGTTCTAATTTTTTTCAAGCTAAAAATGGCCCCTTAAAAAAAGAAAAATGTTATAAACGTTGCAATTTTTAGAGTTACATGATGCAAAAATAATCCCCTTAAACAAAATAATGGTGATTTTAACACTCAATGTCTCCCGTGACCTTTACGTTAATTACATTTATGCAACGAAGGAAATTTTTAAAAAAAATATTTTTAATTTTTGCTCGACGCGCTGTTGTAAGGAAAGAACCGAGATTAAAAGAAATACCTCAAGCACCAGCTGTATTTGCGTCATTTTGAAAAAGCTGATGATGGAATGGGTATTGTGACATTTTCTCCCCCAATGTTTGCTCTTATCTCCAACACCACAAACATCATCCTGGAATTTCCTCTTACTCGTCTTTGTAAGGTAATTAAAGCAATATTAACTCGTGCTTAGATCGTAAATTCTTTTTAATAGTCCTAAGAAACTTTTAAATGTTCTTTCAATTTCGTTGTTTTTTTTTTTCTTTCTTTTTTCTTCAGAAGTCACTTGTTAATTTATTTTCACAAATGTTACGGACTAATGTTACAGACGCTCAGTTTAAATTAGGTAATTATTACCCAATTAAAGTAACGGTTAAAATAATCGCTAAACACAAAATAATTCGCATAAATTTTGAACAAAATAGAATTTCAAGCTAAAAACACAAAAAAAGCAATTTCTTCAATTCCACCGCAAGGCACTCGAGCATAAACGGTTGAGCGTCCAATCCTTTAGTGCCTCAAAGTTGCTCACCATGAATTTCACGAGAAAAGAGAAGAGCATCGGCAAGCGATGTGACATTGAATGATGAGTGCAACTCGCTTTTCCAACAAACAAACAACATTTGAAAATTCTCTCGAGGGAGCGGTGCCAGAGGACGAAAATGTAGATCAAGTCACGAGACACTGGAAGTATACAGAAGAGCATCTGTGCTTGCTTGCCTACACCCTCGTACGAAGGTCTATAAATAGTGACTGCGATGTTAGCCACTTGCACGCCCGACTTGTTTTGATCACTTTTGATCGCTTTAGTCAGCACATTATGCTGACGAGAGGAGAGGAAACGGCAAAATAAAAACGGTATAGTGAATAAAAAATAACAAAAAAAATTACAAATAAAAAATAAAAATAAAAAGTGGTTGTTGGAAATGTCACTAGATGTCCACTTGGATATACGTGATGATGCAGAGAAAGGGGATCGTGTTCCAGTAGTTCAGAAAAATGGAAACTGATGCTACTCGACTCGAGTGCCCACTTAGAATGACAGCCGTGTACACGTTTAATTAAGTGTGTGCATTGAATTTTGTGTTGTCGGTTAATGGCCTTCAATTTACTGCTTTGCAAACAACTCTACAGGTGCTGGCAACTGTCACATGTTGCGGTTGTTAAACAACTGCATAGCTCTACATGGGAATTTATTTTTCTCACGGGATGGACGATGCACCGTGATTTATGGGACATTACGATGATTGTGTTTTTTGTGTTTGGATTTTGTAGAGTTAGAATAATATTTTTTTTTTCTTACCTGCGATATTGCTGAACGTTTGGATGGCGATATCCACAATTGGAAAGCATTCACGGCCGAAACGGTCTCTTGACGGGAGCCACGAGGAAAGGCGGCCGCACGTTTTGACCACATCGCTCGATTCCCTGTGTTTGACGACACTCTCGCCCGGCAGAGCGCGTGCGCTTCCCGGGTTGTGCTCTGAGTATGACGTCAGTGTATGCCAGCATTCGATGGAAGAGGGTGGGAAGAGCGCGGGATGGCGCCACATTCGCCTGATGCTAGGATCAAGTTTAATAGTAGAGATAAAGTTTTTTTTTTTGTTTTTTTTTATGGGAGGCACATGTTGATTGGCGTTGAAAAAATGATCGAAGTTTTTTTTTCATTGGTGAAAAGTAATTTGTTTCGTAGGTTGAATTTGGCAATTTTATTTTTATTTTATTTATTTTTTTATTGAGTGAATTTGGTTTGATCTTCTGTTGACCCGATATTAATGGAATCCAATATCAGCTTAATTGTGTTGCTTCCTGTCACGTGTAGCGTTGTGGAATAAGGCTGGCGTTCCAATGGAGTTAGCAGCAAGGGAAGTGAGTTTGGTAGTTGAAAATCGCATTATTTGACTTATACTCTCCTCTGATGGAAGCAAAAAAAATAGTTCAGGAAACATCACCTAAAGAAGCAGTCGTGATTGATTCATTCTACCTTAGGCCAATTGAAATAGAAACGCCTTGACGAAGAAAAAGCGCAGCTATAAATGTATTTTTCGGAAACGATTTTTTTTTGGAGCAAGATAGCATGAGATGTGCAGAAAAGTGGGAAATCAAATGTAATCAGCAGATAATTCGACAGAAATTTTGATTTTTCGACTTTTTTTTATGTTGGAAATTGGATTGCATTTGATCTTTTTTAAATTTTCTAAATTATGCGTTTGGTTTAGAATTATGGGGTTAGTTGATGCCGCCATCTAGTGGATAGAAAGTGAATTTAAGTAGTTTATGTATTTAAATAAATTGTAATGATTCTTTTCTTCTTTCTTTTATTTTTTCGAGTATTAAAAACAATAAAATGTAAAAGTTTATGTTTCATCGCATTAATTTTGGTTTTGATTTGTACGGATGAAGATTCTGTCAAAATTTTAATGATGGAATATCCACGAAAATCATCAGTGGAAAGAGCAGGTCACTAATCATATATTCATGTGTTGCGTTGGTCAATGCAAAGCTATAAATTATAAATGCCTGTTGAGGCATAAACTATTCGTGGAGGACTATAAATTCAGTGAACAACCCGAATTAAAAGAACTGCTTGGATTTTTTAAATAAATAAATTAATACACGGAGAAACTATTTAAAAAATTATTTAGACAAAATTGTTAAGTTGAAATAGCTTATTTTATTATCGTGTAATCAATTACAGATAAAAATACTGTATATACATTCTATAAAGATAGGTGTCTGATAAAAAATTTGAAAATTATTTTTTTCTCTTTTTGGGATTAGAAATTATTCTACATTCTAAATTTTTGTGTAAATATGGACGAACCACATACATATTATAAGCCATTTCATTTGTATATTGGCATAATCTTTTAATCTATTGAGGAGAGAGTATAATTGAGTTTACCTAAAAGCTCAGTAATTTTCTGAGAAATTAGATTTTATTTGTTTGTGAAGTGCAATAGATAAACATGAACCAAATCAATAGAAACAATTTTGAAAATAAAGATAGACATTTATTCGATACTGGTAGATTATTAATGCACTTCAATACTTAACTTTAAATTTCAAATGGAAAAAAAAAATCCTGGAATAAAAATACTACAATTCTGTGTAATTATAGTTCCGTGAAATTCATCTACAGAAGAAATAAATAGGATGTAACAGTAATCGTTTTCGACTAGTTTGTGCTACCGTACATGACATCAACCTGAAATCAGAAATTTATCAAATAACGAATCATAAATTTGATGAAATTATGATGATGACGGAACAGGGTTGGTCATATCGTGGTAAAAACTCATTGCTCGTGATTTTTAATATCATTTTTATGATCTTTATAACCATTTGCTGCTAATAGCACTTTTGTTTCTTACCGGGCTCTCTCTCTCTCTCTTTTAACGGGTTGTCTAATGGTAGTGGAGACTATAACAATTACTGTTGTTGAAAAATTGGTCTGAGACAGTTGTTTACACGTAATCAGTTCGCTGTTGGTGGTGAAAACGGTGTTTCGGACACCGTGTCAAATGGAAGTGACACCACTGTACGTGTTATATAACATGTCACGAACAGCTACGACCAATTTGGCCACACACCTGGTCTTTTTAGCTGCTGAAACAATTAGTGAAAAAAAGTGTTAAAATGGTTGGAATTATGTCAATGAAATATAACGCAATTTATTTAATAATGAACAACATTTTTTATTTTTATTTCATTAGCTGCAGTCGAATATTGTTTACTTTTTGCCCCTGGAGCTTTGCTGCGCTTCACCACCAAATTAAATTTTCTAATGAAATTAAAATTAAAATAAAAGGATTAAAAATGTTCGCATGTTGTTTCAGCACATTTCAAAGTTGGTTGATCGGTGTGCCAGATGTTTATCTACTAAAGTTTTAAGAGTTTTTGCTTCGGATCGAAAATAAAGTCAATAGTTATCGCAAATGCACTTAATATTTGTTATGTACATTTTTTGGTATGGTAATGTTGAGTGATGTTAAACAGACATACAGCGATTTATTTAAATAGCATTTCTTAATTTTTTTATTTCAATATTTTGATATGGGCAAGATATTCTAGGTATTTTTTTCTGAAATTAAAATTTTAAAATTAAAATATACATTATTTGTTTGTATTGGATTTATATATTTTAATCGTCATCTTGCGATCTCTGTGAGCGTTTTCCTAGAAATTCTGAACCGATGACGCGCTTGCCCAAAAATTCCGAACCGAGTTTTTTTTCAATATCTTCTGGTCGAGAATATCTTTTTCCGATGAATTCAGATCCGATTCGTTTGATTCCACCCCTGTCATTTATTTTATTCAACAGCACAAACATTCGATAAATATCTTCTTGGGAAATACGTGCGCTGCGTTTTAATGTGGAGGAATCCATTCCTGATAAGAAAAAAGAAAACGCAAAAACCGAGAAATTGTGAGCATTGGTTACGAAATTGGTTCTGCGTCATTTAAACTTTAATTTACCGTAACTTTCAGGAACACGTTCAATTTCCTGACTGGAAGCGAGATTAGTCAAAGGGATGAGAGATAAGAGTAAGTAAGTGAAGATGAATAACGACGGGTCGATGCCAAGTAGTTTCATCATATAAACTGCAAATAATAAACAATAGATAAATAAATAATGTTAAAACGTTGCCGATTTATGAATCATTTTATGAGTTTCCATATGGAAACAAAACATATGTTATGAAGATTGAATATGGGATTTATTGAGTATTTGATTTTGGCTGAAAACTAAAAGTAAAGAACATTCTAACAAAGACAAACATACGAGTGAAACTTCTTCCAAACTAAACAAATCGCATAGCAGTTCTTTGTTTAACTTCTACAAAATTGAAATATAATCTAATGAAACTTGTATAAAACGACATTTTATTTCTATTGTAAAAACAAAAGATTTTCGTTGAAAAAGCATTGCTGTAAAATTTAAGTATAAATATTTATCCCCAGCTGAGATATTGAATTAATAAAACAAAGCAAAAGGTAGAGTGATTTACAAAACTCCGCCTGAAGGTTGGGCTTTTCTGCGAAGCAATGAGAATCAATTCAATTACAAGAATGGTAACATTGACAACTGTGTAATTGGAAATTCTATTACACGCATAAAAAACACTACACAAACATGTATAAACAGACTTGATTAAAGCTAAGTTACCATACAACAACTATAACTTACAATAAAAGTGTTCGAGTTAAATTTGTTTTCTGCACTTACCTGTTGCTTGCCTTGCAGTGAGTGATGGTCACGGACTGCTGCACTCTCTGGGGTCGACTAATCGTGTGGTTCTATAAAGATCACGATTGCACCTTTGTGACCGCAGTGGCACACATTGTTGGTCCGGTTTTTGACGTCATTACCTTACGTCACACCCACTTTTTCTTGCTATTGGTGTGCAGCATCCGGCTTAGGTGAATCTCGCTCCACGCGCATGGTAGAGTTGCCCTTCCACCCCCCGCCACCCACCTGGGCGCCTTGGACCTAAGACTCTGTTTTTCTATGACTAATAACTCCAGAGGTATGAAGAGGCGGCTGCTGCAAAATTGGGTTTTTCAGATCACATAAATATTTAAATTTTTTTATTTCTGTTTTTAATTTTCTTTAAACTAATTTTAAATACGATAAAAGAAATAAATATTAAAGACGTAATCTTCTAACGTCTTTTCGATTCGTTGAATGCTATACTATCAAAGTGTTCTTATCACGTAATTAGCGGTGCAAATATTTCACGTAAACTCACCAGAAAGTCATTAAGTGAGTGTAAGTTTGAATGTGAACGCAGTAATGAATGAGGAATCAAGATGAAGGTTAAAGATGGGAAAGAAAGTTAATTAAATGAAAATGGACTTGATGAGTTTAATATCGAATGATTTATGACGTCATTTGCATTTTAGGCTCACTTAAAATTCACTAATGATATTTTTTTCATTCGCTTCTTTTTATACATTTTTTATGCGATGGAAAATGATGAAAAGATGTCGTAAGCTGTTTTTTAAAAAGGAAAAAAACCATTTGTATTTCTGCCCGAAGACCCGAGGATGTTGGGCCTCGTTAAGCTAATGTGTTCATTGTGTGGCGAACCAAACGCAATTACATCATTTATCTACCAGAAGCTAAACCTAAAATCTTTTTATACTAGTAATTTAATCCGATATAATCAATCATTACTTTTTTCAAGTCTTTATTCGAAATGTGAATTCAATAAATTATGGTTACGGCTGTTATTCCAGATTCATTGCCTGATTTTTTTTGGGGGAGGTATAAATTGATTTGACCATTAAAAGCTTTCTCTTTTCTTACATCATAAATTGAGAGAAGCAAACAGCAAAGTGCACCCATGTTTTTATATTCGGTGGCACTTGATTCTAAATCTTTAACAGAAATGTGGAAAGAGAAAGGTGCTGTTAAATTCCTCCTGTATTGAGGTAGTAAAGTTGGGTGATGGGATCAAGTGATGTACGAGTTAAACTCATCTCCTGTCCAAACTGTTGGCGGTTGTGACGTCTAATTTGATGTGTTTCTGTTCTTTTATATTTCTTAGATGAAAAGTGCGTATTTCACTTTGATCGTGTTAATGATTCTTGCCTTTATGAGCGGGATTAACGCGTAACAAGAAGATG
The DNA here is from genome assembly GCA_034701245.1 of Strigamia transsilvanica. NCBI lineage: Eukaryota > Metazoa > Arthropoda > Chilopoda > Geophilomorpha > Linotaeniidae > Strigamia > Strigamia transsilvanica. The sequence continues at coordinate 22,187 of JAQIXU010000492.1, read as the reverse complement.
AAGGTGAAGTGAAGATGATGCTTGCAAACTGCAACACAAAGTTTGACATATGGTGCGTTATAATTAATTTTAAGGGCGCTCTAACGGGTTAAATGAGCACATTTAATAAATATCTAGTGCTAGAAAGTATTAAGTTGAAGAATGAGTTTGGAAAATAAAAGTATAATATTCGTTTTTTTGTGTTTGTTGTGCTTTATTTACTATTTTTAGTTTTCTTGAAGGGGGAGTTGAATACTAGTTATGCCATTTTTATCGATTGGTTCTCCACAAATCGAATTTGTTGATTGGTTCAGTGAACAAACTCAAATGCTAACATGTTTAGCTTGAGAATGAGGACTTTTTTTGTCTTCTTCTTCATTGGAGTGGATAAACAATTGGTAAGAAGTTTGTCTTGTCACCTGGCAATTATCTCAAATGAAATGTAATTGTTTTTTTCTAATGAAATGGAAAGGTTATGAAAAGGCAGAATCAGACAGTTGGGCAACTCTAGCATTGTGTTGTTATTTTTGAGGGATTTATTTCTAATATTATAATATTATATGGTTACTAATATCTGTGCAATCTAATTTTATTGTTGGATTTGTTGCTGAGAGGAAATTGCGACTGGTAAAATCGTTTTGTATAAAAAAAATTGAAGGCGAATAACAAAAATATAATTATTCACTTGAATTCTTGTGCGAAATTATTGAAATTGAAATTGAAAAAAATATTTAATTTAATTTTACTTCTTGGGCACGTTGCTTGGAGTAATTGACGTTACCTCTTCCTTGAAGTGTAAACTTGGTGGAGCGAAGCTGATGCGTAGTGTAACGAAGTGAAGCGAAGGGTATCTGAGTATCATTCAAACGAAACAACATAATCAGAGGTGTAACAGGAGATGGCGCCACTGTCCGATTAACGTCAGAGGGGTAAAACTTCAGGTAAAACATAACCTATAATAAAACCTAATTTCGCTTAGAAATGAACCTTTTTTTTTTTTTTTTTTTTTTTTTTTGAAGAGAAAAACTATGTGTTTATAATAAATAAATATATTCTCGTGACGAAATTGGCTTTGAACCATTTTGGCACACTAAAACGTTTTTTTACGTTTTTACACTCGGTTCCTCTCAACCAAAAGAGAAATTCTAAAATATAACTTTAAAAACAGATTAGTAATGTGTAATTCAAAATTGATTACATTTCAAATTACTGCAGGCAGAAATTATTATTTTTACTATTGTTTTTTAATTTGACAACATACTTGTATATGTTCTCCTTGTTTTTATAAACAAGGAAAACAACGTCATCATTAATTCAGAGTGATAAATAAAATAAACAAATTTCTTTTTTCGTTTATCATTTTTAGCCACACGGGGCCTCATTCCTGCGCTTAGTGTCTCTGCCTGGATGAGCGCTTTGAAACTTGAAAATAAAATTACCTACTAATTTGCAGTCCAGAAAGTTTATATTCCCAATAGGATGTATTAATTCTCTCAAGTTTTTTTATAATTTAGAACTATAATCATCGATTTGAATATTTGATCGCTGTTTAGTGAGCACACGGACGTTTTAAATGTTGGAAATTGAAGATGAATAAAAATTTAAAAACTAATTTGAGTCACTAGATTTTCTTTTCTTTTATTGATTACAAATACACATGATCGAAAGTTGCTGCGACGTAAGTTTTCCAGTTTAATCTAAATTATGTGAATTTTTTAAAATAAAATAAAGCTTATTGGTTTAAATAGAATTTATCTTTTAATCGCAGCTTGAACAGAAATTTTGTTAATAAGGGGAATTGTTATTCTTTAATTTATTATATGGAAAAAAAAACATATTTTTAAATTAAGAAAAAAAAAAATTAGCGATTGGAAGCAAAGACGGTTGAATAAGCCTCTGGATTTAAAATTTTAATTTCCTTAGTACAGAAGGCGTCATTTTATTTATGAATGATTAATCAGTCGGAAATTGGAAGAAAATCTCTTTCACCGTTTATTAGTAATGGAATGGCCATGAATAAAGAAAAAAACCGATGCAATATTCCTACATAATAATGGAAAAAAGTAAGTTTGTAAACAAATAAATGAATATAGTGTTATTTGTGAGTATAATTGTAAGTTTTGAAACTAATTTTATTTGAATATAAGCATAAATTTTAACAAAATAAAAGGGGAAAAGATATTTCCTTTTTTTTCCCTTCTTTTTTAAATAGACAACACGAATTAATCAATGCAAGGCAAACAAGAAAACAACAGCATCACAGATTCAACATGATAAAACATTGTTCCACCTCCACCACTGAAAAAGTTTGCTAGTCATAGAAAAAACACATTTATTCTTTATTTGAGTTTTCATTTTCATAATTTACGGAATGTAGCATAGAGATTGGTTTATTTTTTATTTTATTTAGTTGAAAAAATAATTATAATAATTCTTTTTAAGTATTTATAGTATCATATTCCATGTGTGCGATTTTATTGATTGGTGAAAATGTAGAAGTATCGTAATTACTAATTGATTATATTGTTTTTAAAAAAAAAATTCTACAAAGTATATTTTCAGGTTTTCTTGGCATTACAATACAGTACCATAATCAATTTTTTTTTAAATAAAACTACCAACTAACAGAACTTAAATAAATTATTATTTTTAATTAAAGCAAACAAAACTATTTTAAAGATTCATAGCAATGTCACAAAGAAAGCAGAATAAAGTAGAAATTTATAATCAAATTGATTGTTAACAACTACTACTGCATTACATCATTATAATACATAGGAAGAAATCGTTGTCTCTTTATATTAAATACTGCACAAAATAATACCTAAAAATCGTAGCTCTAATTCATTTCTCATGTCAACTATATTTCGACTACTTTGAGCTCACTACAATATTTGTACGGCTTACAATAGTACAGGTTTACGTGTCTGGTGACTGCAGCACCAGCACAAAAACCCCAGAATTGATCCATACAATAGTCTTGTGGATCAAAGCGGTGCGTAATTTGTTATACTTTTTTATATACCAAAAGCATAGAATTTCGTGAATAGATTAAATACGAAAAAAAATAATTAGAAACAATTCCAAATACATTGATTTAATATTCACTTGCGTGCTAATAAGAAAACAACTTTATTTTATTTTTAACATAAACAATTTTTATGTCACGAGTGAATAAACGTGAGGCGTGCTGCGGCTTTGGTAGTTTGAAAATAACTTTTTTTTTGTTTAAAAAAAAGCTACTTTTTAATTAATTATAGTTTACATGTTACATAGATAAAATTGCCATACAGATTTAAGAGTAGCTTGTTTTGTGTTGGCAGTTAAAAACGACAGTTTTAGGAATCCATGTTGAGCTCTTCGAACGAAGATCCAGCACTGTCGTCTGCCGGCGATCCATTTTCGCTTTTGTTTGGGCTTAAATTTCCACCCGTTGATTGTGACTGGACCGTTGGATCGAGACTTAATCTCTCTTTTGATTTTGTAGTATCGTGTGATGACAGATCTTGAATTTTTGCCGAAGAGCGTTCCTCGTCGCTTCCTTCTCCTTCCTTTGCCTAAGTAAATTGGAATTGAAAATTAGATTATTGCTTTACAAAAAAAAATGAGTAATATCATTGTTATTGATGGATGAGTCAGTAAAGTTTCTCGATACCATAAAATCACACAATTTAAGTTAAAAATTCACATAATAAATTACAAAACGATTTATAATGGTTTTATAATGATTATGTAACCATTATAAATAATTATACCTAATACAGCATGTGACGTAATAATAATAATAATAATTGTGTACAATTTTTATCCGGTTCCCAAATTTTGTTCCGGTTGCTTTGCCACGTTAAACTTGCATCTTTATTATGTATCTTCACAATCGCTTTACATTTTGTTTTGTAAATAATATATGCTCTACCTCAGGTACATAAAATTCATCTTGTCTGGCCAATGGAGCTATGAAGACAATTGTGCCTTTATCGTACACTTCGATCATTGGATGGGCGCACAAAGAACGAACCTAAACCAGTAGAAGAAAAAAGTGAAATTTAAAACCCGAGTTCAGACCATTACGAATCGAAAAATTACCTTGATGAATTCATTGAGCTGTGGATACACTCTCGATACAGCGATGAATATAGACAATGTATTTTTAAAAGGAAATGTCGTGGTAATAGCGTTGCTCACGGCGGGAAACGTAATCAATTTATATCCTTGATCGAGTAATATCTTTTCGTTTTCTTTCGATTTCTCATCTTTATTGTCATCCAAAACAGCACCGACTATAAACCGCAAGTCGGACGATGACACCTATAAAAACACAAAGGAAAACGTATCAATCAACGTGATCGCAGTCAATGATCGCGCATAAACTGATAAAAATGTATTTTTTAGGCTTATAATCTTGCAAGATGGCGGCGGAAATGTTTACTTCCGATTAACAGCTGCTTGATAATGAGTCAGGATGTTGGTAATAATAAGATATTTTAAATTTCTGACATTTTCTGACAAAACAAAAAGTTGATTTAAGCCTTACTTCTTGCGGGTCGTCGTAGTAAACTCCTATTGTCTTGAGGGTGGGCGCCAACAAATGCACTTCGGTGAATAGATTGCCTGCGTTTTTGTAGGGGCCTCTCGCGAATCTGTACGCAACGTGTATATTATCGAACGGTGGTTTACCAGCACGGATTTCGAATTTCGTAAATAGACCAGAATGCACTAGAAGACCGAATATCGTGAGAAATAACAGAAGCAAAACTCCTAAAATTGCGAGAACAAGGTTGAGTTCAGCCTCCATCGTATAGGATTTGACACCTGCGCGGTTGGTTATTCGGGGCGTACTTCCGGTTCGTACGCGATGAGTCGCCATTTCGAGTAACCAAGGAAACTATAAACAAATGGTGGTCCTTGTGGTATGGGGCCGCATGCGGCTTATTTCGTTACTCTCCATTCGTTCGATTTTTTAAAGAAATTATGTGTGAAGTTTCTCGAAATTTAACAAACCCTATGAAATCCTGCAACGTTTGCAAAAATGTGATTGACCAAGTAAGCATGCTCGATAATTCCTTTTATTTTTGTTGGTTTTTTTACAAATGTAATTTATAGATGCCTGGTTATTCCATTGCTTTTATACTTGGTTATACGCTTGGTTACATACTTGGTTTTTCTTGGTTGTTGTAGTCCGAATCGTCTTTCCAACCAAGACTTTTAAAAGAAGTTCAACGACAAGAGCCATGGCATCGACTCTATCTTAACAGAACTCTATGCAGTTATTACAAGACTGTGGAATTCATTAAATTTCACCCTCAACCAGATAAATTGGATTTTCATCTCGAAAGTAAATACAACCATTATGAGCAATTCAATGCACCGAGCGCCCAAGTTGTCAGACACGATTTACCACACGTATGTCTAAGAAGGTAATCATTCAACCGCCATTTTTTTAAAATTCTTTTTAAATTCATTTTATTGTGAATTTACAAATCGTAGAAATTTCGTCAAACCAGAACCCTACAAACCATCAGCGCTTAAACCATTCAAATGTCACGTTTTGGTTGTATCCACATATCCCAAGCGCCATGTCGTCCAGACTTCAAAACTAGCAATAGGTGAGAGAAACTGCCGAAGTCATTTCTCCATCGTTTCTCCGTTTAATTCGTCCCAATTTGTTTTCCAGAACGGACACACTTAATGCAATCTAACGCTGGGTACGCACGAAAACCAAAAATGGGTGGAATCTACACGCATTGAAAATAAAATGGGAAATTTATTCTATGCATAAAGTTTTGTCGTGTGATGTACGTCTCAAATAAAATTCAAAAAATCGCATTGTTTAAGTAAGATACACAATGCAACCACCTCAACTGTATCTCAGTTCATTTTCCATCGTGTAAATCTGTCGTTTAATATCTCGGACGCAATTTGATACGTTCTTCGATCGAGTTTCTGTTTGGTGAATCACTCTAAGCACAGCGCCATCTTTTTCTGAATTTTTATTATCGTAAAACTGCGAGAGAGAAAGAAAGAAATAAACGAGCTCAAGGTTTCACTTTATTTATTATTGCTTCTTCAGTAGTTCAAGCACCCTTTAACGTACCTTAAACAATTGTTTTTCTATGGAATTTAATTGGGTTCGGAGCAATTTGATATCGTTTTGAAAACCGTTTATTTCCAACTGTCGTCTCTTTTCCAGTGTTTCGAATTTCCTTTTCCAACGATCGAGTTCGTTCTGTACATCATCCTTTGATCTCTGAACATTTGAACGTAACAATTATTAAATTACGACAAAATAAACCCGTTATCTCACTTCACACGCGACATTTCTAGTACTCCTCATGTAATTAGGCTTCGGATGCGTTTGTTTCAGTTTAGTTGGTGCTTTGTGCCTCCGTTCAAGTACAAAAGTTGGTGGCGCTGGTTGATCACGAGGCACAAAATTATGAGCGCAATGTGGTTTTTCGTGACCGTCAGTATAACATTTCATGCTTTTTTGCCAAAGTTTCTGTTTATCTACGGCTAAAACGTGCCTGTGCATTTTGAAGTATTCATTTGTACTATCATGAAGCATTTCTTGCATGTTTTTCAGTCTTAAAAAAGAAAGAAAAATCATTTCAAATTTAATTTTATCCTTTTTCATTTTTACTTGGTTGTTAATGATTTTATTTGATGAGCATCTCGTCTTTGAGTAGCCTCCATTTCTTGTACTCGAATTTGCCTGTCCCTGACGAACGTGTCTCTTTGTTCTCCATTTATCTTCGAGCTGATTTCTATTTGTTCCTTTAATAGTTTAACCTAAAAAAAATTTCATTTAATTTTGAAACGAAATATTAATTTAAAAACCGATATACCTGTTTCATTAACTCACTGCAATGATCATAATCGCAACTAGCATCTGTAATACAATTTAAATTAGGCATTAAAATCGAAATCAAGTGCTACATTAACGAATTTCTACGTGCGTGGTTCTTTTTCTCCTTCGACTCCGTTTTCTGACGTATACATGAAATTTTCCAACTGATTTATGAACTCTGATTCATGAATCTTGAAGAAAAAATTGTTTTCAAAGACATTACACAGATGGAATTTCAATTGCAAAATACAAAACCATACTTTTAAAATTCTGTTCTCAATTTCGTATTTGTTAGCTTTTGATTTCTCATCCATAAAAGCAACTTGTAAATCACTCAGCGCGTGCTGGAGGCTCGAAATTTCCTCATCACGTTGACACAGCTGCATTTCTAACCGATACTGTAACAAAAATGTCTCGTAATTTTCAACAATCTATATTCTTTTAATGCGTATTTACATAATCTTGATAAGCAGACTTGTATTCTTCCAAGCGTTTATCCAGAACGTAGTAATCGCATTCATATTTTTCAAATTTCTCTTCATAATAACGAAATAAATCCTGACAACAGCTTAAATTTTGCGACGTCGAAGTCCGTCTCGATCCATCAACCATTTTATGAGAGCAAACGTTTTTACAAACCGGGCTAAACAGGTATAAAAACGTCAATACGTAATAATAAATTTTGATAAAAGTCCCGCATTACTTGCTGCGTGCCATTTTCCGTTTAAAATCACCTTTTAAACGGGCCGCGAGATTACGCCGACGAACGTGATTGGCTGAGTGTTAATTAACCAATAAGCTTCGAGTTTACAACACTTAAAGAGACATAAGCAAACAAGTTCCTCGTCGTGTTTCATTGCAAAGCTTATCCCCTTAAGATCCTGGCGTGATATTGTTTCCGTGAGTTTGAGACGTTTTCGCAATTCCCAGCGCTTCTCGGAGGTAAACTGAACTTTTTAGAGGCTAAATACATAGTGTATAGGTTGATTTCAAGCTAATCTAGCTGTACCTTGTGTTTGTTAACGTAGTTCTGTTGACTAGCATACAGTGTATAATTACTAACATCCTTCCGCATCCATTAATCGATCGTACATAATTCACTAATGACACAATACAGCGAAAACTAATGAGTTAAATACGTCGGAATAAAGTAAAATTTAAGTTGTTAGTTAATGAGTTTCATTTCGTTTCCGTTTTTGATAGGTGGCACTACGTTTTAATCTCGGAAGTAGATGCGTACGTGCTAGAGCGGTGATACGGTTTGGACGTCCTACGGTTGATTGTCTGCAGAAAGGATGAGGGGGTTTTGAAGAAACGCACAGAAATTTTTAGGGCAACTCTCCCTTAATCGACCTCATCTAAAACGGTTTCGTACGAACTGTAAATGATGGGTAGCGTCGACTTCCAATTCATATCGCCCCCCGAAGCGCCTGTTTTTGAGCCTACAGAGGAAGAATTTCAAGATCCATTAGCATATATTGCTAAGATACGACCCATTGCTGAGAAATCAGGCATTTGCAAAATTAAACCACCTCCGGTTAGTATTTGATTTCTTTTAAAGGATTTTATACTCATTTATTTATTTTTATTTTTTATTATTTTTTTATTTTTTTATTTTACTTTTTATGATTTATTTTGTTGGTTTTATTTTCGCTTTTCGCGAAATCGAAATAAAAATAAAGCGAGCAAGTTCTGAGGTAATAATTCGGGGCTTTAATGGCGAGTTTCGTCTCGCTTTTGTGTGTTTTCGCGTGTTCTAATTTCTCGTTTGCAACTCGACCCTTGAATACTAGGGCTTTTAAGCCTAACTTTTAAGGCAAACAAAATGGCGACCTTTTGTTTGCAATTTGTCCCTTTAAATGGCAGACTGGTTTTTTTTTTAAGGTAATGCTGTTTTTTGTTGTTCTTTAAGGAAATTGAACGGTAGGTTTGTTTTCTGTCGAGAGGAAACGATTTTGAGTAACGAGTCGCAAGATAAAATGGAGTATCGTGGGGGAAAAAAGTCATTTGAGTCGTTCGAAAAAATAACGATGACGTAATTGATTGTTGAAAGAACATGCCCTAATTAGTTTTTGAATGATTTGGGAGTAAAATAGTGTAGTTTAAGGGTGTAACGGTGTGTTGTGTACTCGTGGCAGTAGCAATTGAGGTGGGAAAGCAATGAACTGTTTGATTTGATTGTGTTGTAGACGATGACGTTGTTGTGACTACATGAAATGTTTTTATTCAAAACTAGGATTGGCAGCCTCCATTTGCTGTCGATGTGGATAATTTTAAGTTCACACCCAGAATTCAGCGCTTGAATGAACTCGAGGTGAGTAAAAAAAAAATTGTCTATGGTTACTGAAATTGAAATTGAATGTTATAAATTGCAAATTTGTGTTAATTGATAGGCTAAAACAAGGATCAAACTAAATTTTCTGGATCAAATTGCGAAATTCTGGGAATTGCAGGTAAATTTCATACGCGTGTTGAAAATTTTCAGAGTAGAAAAAAAAATGTATGTACGTAAATTGTTGTTTTTGTGTGCTTAAATTAAATAAATGGAGAAAATATGGTTGGCTAAGTGCGTCCCAGTAGCTTGTGCTATTTTCCGTAGCATAAGAATGACCTTTTTGGGTAAAATTGTAAAATGAAATAATAGCGTTAAGAAGAAGTGAAGATTTTAAGATTGAAGATTTAAATACTCAAATTTTGTTATCATTTCAGGGCAGAAAAAACAAACTACCTGTTACTTGTATTAATAGTCAAACGCCTAGAAAATATTCTACCCAGGGCTCTGCACTACGGATACCAAATGTGGAGAGGAAAGCCCTCGATTTGTTTACGTTGCATAAGGTAAACCCTGTATAAATTAAAACATTAATTTGTTGCGTGTTTTGACGTTTACATTTTGACTCCGTAGTTGGTACAAGACGAAGGAGGTTTCGATGCGGTTACTCGAGAACGAAAATGGTCCAAACTTTCAACCAAAATGGGATATCCACCTGGACGGAGCGTTGGTTCGTTGTTACGAGGGCATTACGAACGGCTGCTGTACCCCTACGACATGTTTTTGATGGGAAATAATATGGAGAAAATGGTTCGAATTAAATTAACATGATCAGTTGATTTTTTTTTGTTAAATTATTTAAATTTTCAAGGCGAACGAAGAAAATCAAGAATGCGACAAGAAGGATAAGGATTATGTCCCGCACAGTATACCATCCAGACAAGCGATAAAACCACCGAATGAACGATACAGTCGGCGTTCTAAAAGGGCATCGAAAGTAAAAATAGAAATTTTAATACACAAATAATGGGTCAAAAATTAATTTATTGTGATTTAACAGGATTCTCCCTCGAAAACATCCGTTAAGAGTGAAGACGAGGTGAGATTTATTGATATTTATTATTGGTTATTGAAATGTTAATTTCGGTTTGTTTATTTTTTACGCAGGAATCGGTGAACTATAGTTCAAATAGTGAGCTTAAAAAACTGCAGTTCTACGGAGCTGGTCCAAAGATGCCAGGTTTTATTGCAAAGGGTATAGTAATTGTGCTCAGAATACAGACAATGATGAGTATTTGTAAGATACTCGTCTTAATTTATTTGTTTTGAAATTGTAATTGTGCAGTGAAACTGTCCAAAGTGTTGTCAATTGGTTTGTTAAAAGTTTCAGACGATGTCTGTACGCTGGCATAGTTGATATATTTTTACAAATTGATCTGATGGGCGTTAAAACATCTTTTGAATGTTAATTTTAAAATGAATGTTAGGAAAAATAGGTGCATTTATTGAGCTATTTAATGCAAAAATTGTGAACTGATGGCAAATGAAATTTTGACGCAATAAATGACTCTTTAAATGCATCTAGTGTTTATTTTTGCTTTGTTTATTTATTTTCTTTACAATTATTATTTTGTAATTTTTACAGATGACGATTATTACGACGATGAGGATTGTAACGACGATTGTGTAAAGGAAGAGATGGATCAAGAAATGGAAAAAATTTCTCCCAAAGGACTAAAAACACCACCAAAAATCGAAAAACCCAAATTAATTGATCCTGTTAGTAAACGTGAGAGATATTTAGGTTCAAAATTAAACGTTTTATCAATTTTTTACAGATAGATCAGATTGTTTGCCACAAATGTGCTCGTGGTGATGCCGAGGAGTCGATGCTTCTGTGCGACGGCTGCGACGATAGTTATCACACTTTTTGTCTAGTTCCACCCTTAAATGATATCCCCAAGGGTGATTGGAGATGCCCGCGTTGCGTTGCAGTCGTGAGTTAGCATCTATCAGTTCTTAGCGTAATATTTTAATGTTGATTTCTAATTTTCAGGAATGTCGTAAACCCCAAGAAGCATTTGGGTTTGAGCAGGCGATAAAAGAATACACGCTGCAATCATTCGGTGAAATGGCCGATCAGTTTAAGAGCGATTATTTTAATATGCCAGTTCATGTAAGACGCTTAGATTGCTTCGGAATGTTGTACTGAATCGTTCACTTTGCAGATGGTGCCACCGTCAGTTGTTGAAAAGGAATTTTGGCGACTCACGAGTGCTATTGACGAAGATGTAACTGTTGAATATGGTGCTGATTTACATACAATGGATCATGGAAGTGGATTTCCCACTAAAAATTCGAAGAATTTAATGCCAGGCGATGAAGTGAGTTTGTTTACGTTTAAAATGCGGGACATTTGATTTATTTTTATTTTTTTAAAGGAATATGCAAATTCTGGATGGAATTTGAATAATTTACCTGTTGCTGAGGGCTCAGTTTTAAGTCATATAAATGCAGATATTTCGGGAATGAAAATTCCTTGGATGTATGTAGGAATGTGTTTCGCTACATTTTGCTGGCATAATGAAGATCATTGGAGTTATTCTATAAATTATTTACATTGGGGCGAACCCAAAACATGGTATGGAGTTTCTGGAAAACATGCGGACGCTTTCGAAAATTCGATGAAATCGGCTGCTCCAGAGTTATTCGAGACGCAGCCAGATTTATTGCATCAACTCGTTACTATAATGAACCCAAATATTCTAATGAAAGCAGGAGTACCGGTGAGTTGTTTGTAGACGGAAGACGAAGACGAAAGATTAATGTATGTTAAATTTGGGCAGGTGTATCGTACTAACCAAAATGCTGGAGAATTCGTCGTGACATTTCCTCGAGCTTATCACGCTGGGTTCAATCAAGGTTATAATTTTGCTGAAGCCGTTAATTTTTGTCCATCCGATTGGGTAATTTAATTTAATATTGTTTATTGAAAAATTGGTTGTAATTGTCGACGTTTGCAGCTTTCCATAGGCCGCGTGTGCATCGATCATTACAGTTCGCTGCATCGTTTTTGTGTATTCTCTCATGACGAATTAATTTGCAAAATGGCCGCCGATCCTGATAGCTTAGATTTGAGTTTAGCCGCTGCTACTTATCAAGACATGTTGAGAATGGTTGAAAGTGAAAAGAAACTGAGGAAAGCTGTGACTGATGGTGTAAGTTATTTTGATTTTTTTATTGATATAAATGTGGACTCTATGGACGTCTATTTTTCAGGGAGTTGTGGAATTCGAACGTGAAGCGTTCGAGTTATTGCCAGATGACGAACGGCAGTGTGACTACTGTAAAACGACGTGTTTCCTTTCCGCAATGACTTGCTCCTGCAGCAGTACGCATCAATCGTGTAATGGTTGTTGGATAAATGGAATTAAATCAATTTGTTCTTACAGGTCGACTGGTTTGTGCTAAACACATTTACGAACTTTGTAAATGCGAGCTATCGAAACGATGTTTGAGGTACCGGTATACCTTAGACGAATTACCCGTCATGTTACATAGGCTAAAAGTAAGAGCTGAATCGTTCGATAATTGGGCTACTAAAGTCAAGAATTCTCTGGCGGCCAATCCAGAATCGAAATTAGGTATTTGTATTATTATTATTGTTGTTGTAGTTTGTTTTTAATATTGACTCGTATTGTTTTTAGAGCTGTCTGAGATGAGGGAATTGATAACTGAGGCGGAAGAGAAAAAGTTTCCCGACAGTGAATTTATGCAGCAATTGGTTAACGCTGTTCAAGAGGCTGAAAAGTGTGCCTCGGTTGCTCAGCATTTGGTGAGCAAAAAAGTAAGGACAAGAAATCGACAATTGGGCGATGCTAAATACGCCGCTCGACTAACCTTAGAAGAATTGCAATTGTTTTATAACCAAATAGCGAGTTTATCTTGTGAAATTAAAGAAGCAGTATTAGTGAAGGTAAATTTATCAAGTTTTTAGTAAATAACAATTTATTTCAATATTTAATTTTGTATAGGATTTACTAGATCAAGTTGTTGAATTTCAACGCGATGCCAAGGAAATATTGGAGGATGAAATGCCCGATATGAAAAATTTAGAGAAATTAATCGATTTTGGAGTTACTTTAGATATCGATCTTCCCGAGGTTCCTAACTTGAAACAGGTAAAATAATTTTTTGGTTTAAAAAAAAATTGTATTGATTTTGTTGCTGAAATTTCACACGCAGAAATTGCAACAAGTTAAATGGTTGGACGAAGTTCAAGCCACTTTACAGGAACCGGCCCAAGTTACCGCAGAAAGTCTACGCCAGCTGATTGTGCTCGGAGTTAATCTTCCACCGCATACCACTATTGAAAGGTCGATGACCGAATTACAAGAACTTTTGACACAAGTGGATCGATGGGAAGAAAAAGCTAGAATATGTTTGCTGGCCAAGTGAGATTCAAAGCGCAAAACCGCAATTCAAAATGACAATAAATTTGAATTTTTTGTTTTTAGACCGAGACATGTGATGGCTACTTTGGAAGCAATCATAAATGAAGCAAAGAATATTCCAGCTTTGCTGCCTAACACATTAGCTTTGAAAGATGCTTTGAAAAAAGCCAGAGAGTGGACTGCTAAAGTTGAAGTGATTCAGGTACCAATTAAACGACAATTTAAACCGATTAAAAATCATTACCGTATTTCATTTATTTATTTAGAATGGTGAACATTATCCTTATTTGGATGTATTGGAGAATTTAGTGAATAAAGGCAGACCCATTCCTGTTAGGTTAGATCATTTACCACAGGTTGAGTCGCAAGTAGCTTCTGCAAAATCTTGGCGGGATAGAACAGCTCGAACGTTTCTCAAGAAGAACTCCACTTATTCGCTGGTTGAGGTAAATATTTTTTGCGGTTTACATGAAATTTGCTGAAATGAGCTAATGAGTTTGGTTTTAAGGTGCTGTCGCCGAGAACCGACATTGGAATCTATCCGAGTAACAAGAACAAGAAGAAGAAACTAAAGGATTCGAGTACGGACAAGGACAAAGAGAATCACGCCGATATTAAATTCGAGGAAGCACGCGATCCGGCGGCAATCGTGGCGTCGTTTAAGAAATCTGAACACCAAGAAATCGAATCGATGCGCGACCTTCGCATTAAGAATTTGCAGAAGAGAGCCGAAGATACGGGGGATTGCAAATATTGCCTGTGTCGAAAGAGTTTATCGGGGTTTATGTTGCAGTGCGAATTGTGTAAAGACTGGTTTCATGGTAAGCTGGTGTCGGTGAGAATTTAAAACGATTTTCACTGATTGCGTTTCGATTTTCAGCTACTTGCGTGCCGCTTCCAAAGTCAGCCAGTGTGAAAAACAAAAGCAGTCTGGCGTTAGTGTCGCAAATGGCGAAAGAATTGAAGTTCCTTTGTCCCCTCTGCTTGCGATCGCGTAGACCTCGTCTAGAAACGATTCTGTCCTTGTTAGTATCACTACAAAAATTGCCAGTCCGGTTGCCGGAAGGTGAGGCATTGCAGTGTTTAACGGAGCGAGCCATGAGCTGGCAGGTTTGTATTCAAGGAGCGATGGAAATGAATTTTTGTATTGATTACATTTTATTTTTCAGGATCGCGCTCGACAAGCATTAGCCACTGAGGAGTTGGCGGCTGCGTTGTCCAAGCTTTCTGTTTTATCACAGCGGATGGTGGAACAAGCTGCACGTGAAAAGACAGAAAAAATCATCAATGCGGAATTACTTAAAGCAGCCGCTAATCCTGATTTGCAGCCACACTTACAGAGTATGGCGCAAAGTGCTTTCAGTGGTCGCAACACAGAGCTCAGTGTTGACGATTTCAGCGATGATCCGATGTTACACGATAATTCGGTAGGATTGATGAAATTTTAAACGTTTTAAAAGATTGATTTGTTTATTTTAATTTTTTAATAGACCGAACCTGGGGTAATGGACGTCGAAAACGATGTGGTAGGAACTAATTTACCCGGTACATTGACACCTGCTCCCAGCCCATCGGCTGATATGCCGGATGGTGATGTGGCACAAGCATATAACAGTTCTGAGCACGCGTATTCATCAGCATCAAAGCCTAATCAAGGTTTTATTAGAAAACGCATTATTTTTGTTTTTTTTTAAAATTGTTTTAATGTTTTTTTTTTTATGATAGGACAAACACCACGCAAACACGCACGAAAGTCGCCACTGGTGCCCCGTCAACTAGAGACACCGGTTTTGGAATTGTCAGATCTAGCTAAAGCTCAGTTGGAGGAACTGATGATGGAAGGCGATTTATTAGAGGTTTCTCTAGATGAAACTCAACACATTTGGCGGATTTTACAAGCGACGAAACCACGTCGCGAAGACAAGTTCCCAGATTTCGAAGATCTGGAGAATGATTACGGTTCGGACAAGGAAAAGGAGAAGAAGAAGAAATTCAAAAAGAGAAAGATTGACGATCCTGAGGCGGCGAAAAGGCTGAAAGGAAAAGTGAAGAAGGAGGATTCGGAAAATAAACCAAAGAAAAGGATTAAATTAGATAGTAATGGTAAACCAATGAAAAAAGGTGACTTTGCAAATGTCATTTAGGTGGGAAAATATCGTTACATATTAATGTTTGATCTGTCGCTCCAGTTCTTAAAAACAAGGAAGGAAATTCGAAGGATAACGTGGACGTGAAGTGCGAGCCGAAAGAAGGAGAGAAAGTGCGGGTGCGCAAACTGAAGCCTGGCAAGAAAAAGCTGAAAGAAGGTGAGACACAGTTGACTGGGGGAATTGAAAAGAAAAAAATTAAACGTAATGTAGACGGTTTAGCGACAGATTCGGACGATGAAGAAGGCGATATCGAGGAGAACTGCGCTGCCGTTAAATGCGCTAAGCCGACAGGTGATTTATTTCTCACTTTTCCAGGATAAAGTTTGTAGTCACTAATTTTTTTTTCTCGATTAGGTCAAGAAGTTAATTGGGTTCAATGCGATGGTGGTTGCGACGCTTGGTTCCATTTGGCGTGCGTGGGTCTTAAAAAGGCTGATATTAGCGAAAACGAAGACTATATTTGTGCCACTTGCACGAAACGTAAACCTCAAGATAGGAAAATGAAGAAAAACGACAGCAGGAGAGGAAGACAAAAGTTTACCAAACCTCAGGTAATTTTGGCAACGTTTCGTGCAATTCGATTCTATTTTTATTTTTATTTTTAAAATTTTTAGACTAAACACTTGAAAAAATCGAAATTATTGGACATGGGCGACGAAAACGACAAGCGAATGAAAGATGAAGAAATGAGTGCGGACGATGCCTTAATGGTTGACGTGGAGGAGGACATTGAGTTGGGTGAAATCAATTCGGAATTGGAAATGGAAGCGATGAGTGACTTTACACCCGTTAAAGAAGACGGCCAAGAAAGTCTGTTGACATCCGACGTTAATGCGAGGAACGGGAGCACAGAAAAAGGCACTCTACTGACTTAGATTGGAAACGTTAAAGCGTCGTTTTTCAGTGACTGAAAGGCGTGTTTCGAGTTAAGTAGAAAGTGTTTTGTGATAGAAGAAATTTGTAACCGCTCGGACATTTGTCCAATTCTCAATTGTGAATTTAGTGAATGTTCTGGATAATCATGAAAGATGTTTTTTTGCTTTCTGTCAGCACGTCAGAGGAGTTTTTTCACCCTTGATTTTCTTATTTGATTATATAAAAGTGATTTTTGTTTATCTTGTTCTTTTTCCAGGTGGGAAAAAAAATGTTAATTTATTTTAAAATTTCATTGAGGTTTTCGTTTTTCGTTTGTTTTCTGTCATAGGGACAAACTAGATATTGTTTTATAATGCTTAATATCTATATTCAGAAGTAAGTTTATAAATTACTTTATGCGTTTAGTTCCATTCCAGGTATACTGTGGACTTATCTGTAAATCTTATTATTATTTTTTTTTTAAATTTAATTTTATGTCGATCTTGGGCTTCAATGGTTTCTGTTGTATTTGTAATAGATGCGTTTTTCTTTGTTTCAAATAACTTGCAGCACAAATGATTAAATTCGAATTAAACTTGGGTCGGTGAAATTTCCGTTCAACCCACTATACACATTTCGATCAATAATTTCTTGAAACATCTGTTTTCTGTGTTTTTTTTTTTCAACAAGAACGAAATTTTAATTTCTTTATTATTATTATTAAGTCAATAAAAGTCTCGACACTTAAATTCACCAACTTGTTAATTGCTTTATTTCCATTTTTACAGTCACATTAACAAAAAATATTTTAACACTATAAAATAAATGTACCGGATTCTTAATTTTGTGATATGCTACATTGCACAATATTGTAGTGTTAATGCAATGCGACTTTTATTAGATAAATGGAAGCACGATCTTAACATTGCATTGTGATTGAGCTAAAAAGTGGCTATTTTTAACAATTCCTCTCCGTTTAAAACTAAACTAGCTGCACACACAAATCAAGCAATTTCTTTTCACCTATTTAATAATACATCAAACTTTAAATGTAAATATTATCGTGTTGTTATGATTATGGGTTTAATCACGGTGAAAAATAACAAAAATATATATTAATTGGATGCATTCTTTCCTCCCTTTACTTTCTTATGGAAAAAAAATTCCGTAATTCAAAACAAATTTTTGAATTGAAACTATAAAAATAACCAAATTAAATTAACTGTCGTTTTATTTCATTACAGGCGGTTGACCGGGTTGAATCGGGCCTTGAGTTCTGTTAATGAACCAAGTGGTTTCTTTATAAATAAACCATAAGTTAGCCGCCCACAACACAAAATTAACGAAACCAATGAGCTGTGAAATACGAGAAAAAGATGAAAATATTAAAACCAAAGTTTTTAAACGTTCACAGGATAGAACTCTCTCATCAAACTTACCACCGAAACATTTAACGTGGCAAAACTGCCTGCAAACAGCGACTCGACGCACTGCGTTTTATCTGGGCACAAGTAAATATGAAAAGTGCTAGGATTCGCGAAATTTTTCAAATCTGCCAGTCCTTGAGCCCATGCGGATGATGAAGTCAACCAAAAAATCGCCATCACTACAGTGAGCCAGAAATCCTGTAACAAAACTCGGATCAATTCCGTGCACGTGCTCTCCAATCACCCATAACAAGGCTGAGCGAATAAAAAACATTCCACGTACCGCCATCGGAACTATGGGAATAATTTCGTACATCTTTTCCTTCAGTACGTAAAAAATGGTAATTGCCAGGCTAAATAAGAATGATAAAACTCCGGTGGCCACGAAGTACTGAGATTGAGATGCAAAATCGCCCGGAATTGCATATATGGTAGTATTAGAGCATCCTCTTACCTCTAACTCATCTAACCTAAAAAATAATAAAAACAACACAATAAAACACCGAAAAAAACGAAAAAAATTCAATTTATACGTACCTAAAGGGGTAACTATAGGGGACTCTATTCTCGCTGATACTACAGCCCACTCCTGATTCCAATATTTTGTACGCGAAATAACTGCTGAATCCACTGGTAGTTGCAAATGCAAATATTGACATCAACTAGAGGAGAAACAAGTGCCAGCCAATCATGCGATGTATCGTCAATTTATTACTAAACTTACAAATTCAAGTATTTTTATAAAACCTCTGGGTTCCTTGAGAACTGTTGTGTTGATGTCCATCTGGAAAACAAAATAAAAGTTTCGATATTGCGTGCAAATAAAAGTCAACTCTGGAGATTACCTCAACTCCCAACACAACTATAGGAGGCTTTTATAAATAGAAAAACGAATAACGTAAAAAATTGTTACGTGAATAGATCAAAGTCTTTGTTTTAAGCTTAAAACATGTTTGTCTTTTACCTGGCTATTCCATGGCTGATATGCGGACTAATAAATGATTATTTTTTTAATGCATTATGGACAGATGTGTGTTAGATGATTAATTTTTACCTGGTGAGGTGGTTGTTGAACATCACCCGGAGATTGTAGCTTGCATTGCAGTTATTACATTTTATTAATTAATCGATTGCAGAATTATTAATTAGCTAATTTTTTTGTGAAGCATTTGGGGGGAAATTACCTGTAAATTTACAAATTCCGCGCTCGACTGTAATGATTACGGAATATGAATTAATATTTTCAGTTTGCATTGTTTTTAGTTTTGATCATTTCCTTATTAATTGTTGTCGAGTGTTGTGTTATTATAATGAGGTGCAAAAGGAAAACGCCTTAAAATTGGCAAATTTTTAACTATGCAGTTGTTTGGTTTTAAATTTAATTCGCAATATTGTGGATTTATTTCCACTGTTATTTCAATGGTTGGTGAGGTTTTCGTAATTAATATCATAGTTGTCGCTCACCTGTGTAGTTTGTCCATCCATCTTGTTAGGTTTTCGGTTCTGCAGGCGTAGCAACCATAAAATCGATAAAGACAGCTAAAGTTAGATTATCGATTACTACCGCCTAGTGGGATCACCGAAAGAAAGTAGATTCGGATTATTGTTTTTTGTTTTGTTTTTAAAAGATTTAGTTTTTTGGAACATCTAATAAAAAACAAACATAAAAACTGGTCTTAACATTTGCTTAATTTTAATTTAATTTTCATTTTATTCTCATCAACACGTAAGATTTTCTCAGGATTGTTCGAATAAAGGACAGACTTTGACGTCATTTGAACTAACAGTCGCTGCTCTGGATGACTTGTATTTTGATGGTTGCTAGTGTGGTTTGTCTGTATTCATCAAGTTTTTAACTGCATTTCCATTCTAAATCAGTAGGATTTATCGATACAAAACACTCAAAATATTGTTTTAATTCAGTTTTATACATTACAGAAATGTTTTTAACAAGATCCGAATACGACAGAGGAGTAAATACATTTTCTCCAGAAGGACGTTTGTTTCAAGTGGAGTATGCAATAGAGGCGATCAAAGTATTTACTTTTGATTGTTTGTTTTCTTAAGAATCGATTTTTACATTTATTGCTTTGTTTTTAGTTGGGCTCAACAGCTATTGGAATCCAGACATCGGAAGGAGTGGTTTTGGCAGTAGAAAAACGAGTAACATCATCGCTCATGGAACCAACCACCATTGAAAAAATAGTTGAAATTGATGGGCACATTGGATGTGCCGTCAGTGGGCTCATGGCGGATTCACGAACAATGGTGGACAAAGCGAGGGTCGAAGCGCAGAATCACTGGTTCACGTACAATGAAAAAATGACCGTTGAAAGTGTCGCTCAAGCGGTATCTAATTTGGCAATTCAATTTGGAGATAGCGACGATGATGGAAATGCAATGGTAACGATTACAGTTGGATTTTTCATATTTAATCTAACTCGATTTAATTTTAGAGTCGACCATTTGGCGTTGCTATTCTGTTTGCTGGAGTTGATGAAAAGGGTCCTCAATTGTGAGAAATTAATAAGAAAAAAAAATTGAATGATATTAAAGCATTTGTTTGTTTGTTTTATAGGTATCACATGGATCCATCGGGAACGTTTGTTCAATACGACGCAAAAGCTATTGGATCAGGTTCGGAAGGTGCCCAGCAGTCGCTTCAAGAGATTTATAATAAGGTAACGAAATAACTCGACTTTGTGGTTTTCTCGTTGATGATTTGAGGCTTTGTTTTGCAGTCACTTACACTTAAAGATGCATTGAGGGCAGTTCTAACAATTTTGAAGCAAGTGATGGAAGAGAAATTGAATTCTACCAATGTTGAAGTATAAATTTAGAAAAAAATAATCTTGTAATTGTACACACTAAATTGGTTTTTATTGATTTTTTTTGTTTAGGTTGCCACAGTCACAAAAGAAAACAATTTCGTAATGTTTTCCAAAGATGATGTTGAAGAAGTTATTAAAGGAATTTAATATTTTTTTTGTAATTAATTCATTGCGCATTGGTGTTACCTTATCTTTCGCAAACTGGAAATAAAGGTTCGGTAATTTACAGAAGATGGTTTGTTGTTTTTTATCTGCCAGTTTCTCGACTGCAATAATGGGTTTCATGCAATAAATTATAATTTTATTTGTATTATAACCTACGATTATAACACAAGACGTGAGATCTTAGATTATTTTTTAGTTTAATCAGAACAGAATTAACTCGGTGGTCTAAATCAACACTATGGCGGCACAACAGTAGAATGGTTGGTTTTTATTCATTTTTGTTCATCAAACTTAAAAGTACTATGCTTTCTGGAGCAACTTTTTCTATGAAATGAACAAGTTATTGAGACTTTTTTCTGTTTGCATGACGAAGCCAGTAGTAATTTTCCCACTGACCAATGGGAATAAGGGATATCTCTGGATGAATTTTTTTTTCGTTTTGATTTTTATAGTAAAGAATGATGATGATTCACGCATGCGCCGGCAGAATCGATTTACATTGAACCGTTCCGTGCTGGCATTGGTGGATTAGAGTCATTAGACAATACGCATCATATCCGCGTCTGGAACCGCTTTGAGTCTCGGGTATAGATAAATTAGTAAATAAATAAAAAAATAAATAAATAAAAGTAAATTTTTTTCTTAAAAAAATCCAAAATTTTATTATTATTTTATAGAAATTTTATAGAAATTTTGTTATTAGTTATTGAATTTTAAAATTGTTGTTAATGATGAGAAACCTTTAGCATCTAATTTCATTATTTACATTTATGTTTTGGAGATAAATGTTTTAGTTTGACATCTTTTACTCTTTTCACTTTCATAGCAATCAGAATCATTATTTGCCTTAAGATTTAGACTCGGAATTGCACTTGGTCGCAGAATTGGTTTGAAAAATGTGCAAAATCTTCATCTTTGAAAGTTTGTCCTTCCTGCTTCATGCAAAGTTTGGAAATTGTCTTTTCTTTTGGAAAAAAGAAGAACGATAATTTGGTTTTGCTATTTTTGTCTGAATTTTTACAGAAATAAACAGCACAAACAGGCATTTTCGTAGCTCCCGCTTTATGTTGTGTGCAAGCGGAGAGGTTTGTGACGTATTTACACTCCATTGGCTGCAGATTGCCATGACGTGTACCATAATAATAGAAAGGGAAGTAGCGAAACTCCCTACTTCAGGTGTTGTTCCGCATGGTGGCGCCACCATCAC
>JAQIXU010000491.1:0-32283 GCA_034701245.1 Strigamia transsilvanica | reverse complement strand
GTTTAATATTAAAATTACTTCCAAAGTTAACAATAAGTCAACTAATTTTTCCTGGGACATAGTCGGATCTTTTTCCGAGGGCCCCTAAACAGCTGCTTATTTTTCTTATACGTAAATCAGGCCCTGATGCGAACAAAATCGGCAGCCATTTTTTAAGTTAGATCCAGACAACCCTCAGTCAGGATTTTAATATTCGAAACAAAAATCCATCAATTTCCAATAATTATTTGCCAATTAATACAAATAATTATTCAAAACCAACAGCAAACATTGCACGATTTACTCATTCATTATCATTCATTATCAAGCAGTATTAAGGTATCATTGGGCAGTACCTGGTGAACATAGATAATGGGCCTCCAGGTACTTCCACGTGCCGGGACAAGGATCGCTAAACACCTGAGTGTCGGCCCGGATGCTGCAACTATTCTGTTGGCTACATCTAAGGGAATCAAATTCAAACGAAACGGACTATTAGAACACTCGATCTCCCGCCTCTTGAACGTGTCAAAAAAACCAACATTGATGTCACAAGAGGTGAAAGAAAGAGAGCGAATGAGAATTAATAGATCGGGTGGGGAGGAAAGGGAGGTTTTTTGTCATTTTGTCAACGTCATCTGAAAAACGAAAACGTGCAATATGTTAGCCACAAGTGTACGTAGGCCGATGGACGGGGTTGAAGCTTACCTCTGTCTCTGCAGTAGTAATGCGCCTCGACGTACTTGGCCGTGTTCGGACATGGATCGCCCAAAATGGCACTTGTCACGACGAGTGAGCAGCTCGACGTGGACCTACATCTGCAATCAAATCGCACATTTGACAGTGAAGGGGGAAGAGAAGAGAAATTGGACAGTGGCATTGGCGAAATCAATTGCCGGCGCTCCATTCGCAAGATGAAAAATCAAATTTGCTCTGCAGATAAAGCCGTGTTCTGCTAGATTATATGCACACAAAACTCAAATCCAATTTCTTAGTGTCACGACTGTTGCTGCCTGCGCCGCGTCGACAGTTGAAATTGAAATTTTCCAACTTATTTGGACAATAATCTGCATTTCACGCCTCACTAGATGCGACTCGTGTTTTCGCTGTTGAATTTCTCCAAAATTCACACAGAAAAACAAAAATTTAATGAAAACTGCATACAAACTAATGCGTAAATGTGCGTTTTCATGTGTGATTTTTTTTTTCTATCGCGCCACTCTAAAAATCGCACGCGATGCATTCACGCGCGGTTTTCTTGCTTAGCTTTACAATAAAGCTTCGCTTTGCCATTTTCGTGTTAGAGGTTGCTAATGACGTCACTTGTACATTTCAAAATGGCTGCCCACGTGTCACAAAGACAGCTTTTATTGTTAAAAAAAATCAAATACACTCAACCCTCGCTTAACGACCTAGATAGGTTCCCGAAAAGTTGGCTGTAAAGCAAAATGCTGTATAACGAATCAGGGGCAATTCCTCCGGATTCGTTATGGAATTTCCTGATTTTTGGCCGTATATCGAAAATATTAGGCCGCAATTCGAAATTTAGCCATAATGGCTCAAGGCCGTTATGGCGAAACGCCGTATAACGAGGGTTGAGTGTACTGCTGTTGTATTTACTTTACATCAGATTAACTAAAAAAAAGTACTAAGAAAAGACTTTATCCAAAAAAGAGATGGTGGGTTCACCCACTGATTTGTCCACAGAGATGGGTCTTGGCATCGTAGCAAGAAAGTATTATCAACACAATTTAAATTTTCATGGTATCCACGTGGTGAAAAATCTCAGCCAATGAGAACGACTTAACAAACTCAACTTCCCACGGGCCCAAGCTGGTCACATGGTCTGTATGGGATGCAATATCGCGCGCGTGTACCAGAATCACGTTACAAATCGCGCATGATTCAATTTGCCGCTTTGTTGAAAATTACAAAGCGTGCGATTTTTGTTTGGCGATTTTTATAATTCGCGCGCGATTGTCGAAATAATCGCGCATGAAAACGCACCTTAAGTCGTGCCATTACATATAAATCCGCTTATTTAATATTTGGTTACGCAAAAAACGCTAATTCGCTAATACCGAATTAGTGTTATTAAATTTGTGGAATTAATTTTTCAACCAACTTTATTCATTGCTTCGAAAAAAAAATTCAAACAGATTAAGCCACCGATCATTATACTTGTACGGTGGATTTACGAATAATTGGATGCAGGCAGATTCGAAGATTTCCCTTGTGAGTTAATTGTTTTTTTCCTTTCCCGCTACCCAAATTGCTAATTGCAGGCCACTTAATACGATTCTAAAATTCTAACCAAAAGAAAAAATTATTTACCATTAAATTACGACCTTATTATAATTTTCCCCTTAATAACTTAATGAATCTCATCCTTTGCAACCCGAATGCAAATGCAAATGCGAAAAAGTTTCTCACGAATAATTCCGCGCACAACAGCAAGAAACAAAGATTGAAATGTAGAAAACGAAACGATGCATAACTCAACGAGAAAAAATCCCGTGTTGAAAAGTGACATCTGACGGTCCAACTAATAATCAACTCGCGAGGAATTATCCTCGGGGGCCCTCGAACAAGGTCAGTGGCTGGCTCCGGCTGCCATGGGAGTGTCACTCGAATAAATGCGTCTTTGTTTCACATTATTTGGTTGCACTTTCAGACTTGTTTTCCTTGTCAAAACAATTTTTTTTTAACCCCCGCCCCCCCCCCCAACCCTGCTTTTCACTTTGAAAAACATCACCACAAAATATGCGCGACGAAAAATAAAACGTGGATCAACTTGCGTTTTGTGTTACATGTAAGCGGAGAAAAAAGAAAAATGAAAAAGAAAAACGGGTCATGTTATCGCCGAGGATCAGCATGTCGTAAATAACTTTGGAGAGGGTTTTGGTGGGGAGGTGGGGAGGTGGGGGTGAACGGGATCATAAACAAGTCAGAATTAAATGCTTGAAAAATGGAAGTTTTGAAGTCATCAAGTTGGTTCTTGTTGAAAGGAAATAAAAAAAATGTTACGCTCTTAATCATACCTCTCTTGGAGGACCCTGAAAGATCTGTTGGACATGCAATTCACACTCCAGTCCTGCACGCCGTGTTCGTTGCAAACGCTGATGCTAAATCGTCCGTAATTAGCTCGGATTAAGTCGATTGTGTGTCCTTCGTAGCATTGTATCGTCAAGATGCTTCCCTCGCATGCGTACGCTGTAAAGTATTTCGGCCGATCTAAAAAAAAAAAAATAGAAAATTTAAAAATTTAAAAAATTTAAAAATTTAGAAATTAAATAAAATTATTTTTGCGCTAGATGTCGCCTCTAGTTCGATTTCTGGAGTACAAATTAAGTGCAATACGCGTTTCCGCTCGTACGAACACAAATATTCTTTAATATTAATCTTTATGACACTAATTACACCACTGAAAAAATGACGCTCGATATTGAATGGAGAATGGGGACAATTAACTGATGGAAGGTTGTCATACGATAATTACTGGCGTGGCGTCGAGAAAACGCAACTTCATTTGACATTTCGGATACCTTTCATCATTTGAAAATCAATCAGCTCCGAGGGGGTGGGGGAAGGGGGAGTGGCAAAAAATCCAATTTGGTACAAACAGATCTAGCAATTGAAAAGCATAAAGCAGCAACGCCAAGAATGGATAAGGATAGAAGAATGTCATCCACTTGTGGAACCATCTGCCACCTAGTGGTAATTAAGATAAACAAGTGAAGCAGAACGCCATTTCCGGTAGTCGTAAGAAGATCCGAAGATATTCGGATTTCGCTATTTTTGATTCTCTCTCTCATGTCGAATATGCGCGCCATCATGTGACCATATGTAGCGAAGATTGTTTGCTCCAGTTTACACACATTCGTGGGGTTTGGCCGGGTCGATGGTGTTTACCGATTCGGCCACCATTGGATCCCACGCTCTCGATGGAAAGAGGTGACAATGGTACATCCGACTACAGCACTGTCGAGTCCCAAAAACTCTTAAATTAAAGAAAATGTTAAAATTCCTTTCACTTTTGATAGAAATGGATCTAGATGTATAATCAAGACTCTCAAACATGATCTAGAGCTCATTTCTCCTACTCTGGTCCCATAAACATGCCTAGACAGTACCATTTGGAAGAAGCAAGCCACTTGAGCAGCTTGGAAAACTCTTCACACTCGACTCCCAGCAAGAAACAAAAAACAAAAAACAACAAAAAAAAAACACCCAGAAGATTAAAAACTATAAGGATGTGACCAGAGCAGAGCCCAGTCCATCAACTGGTGAAGAGAAAAAGAGGAGTTTGGTTAAGTGCCAAGTCATGACCCTATTTCACCAACAGGCGCCATAAACACGACACACTCAAGATGAGGATGGGAGAAACGGGTCACTCGCTGGTCGACAAACCTCAAGAGAACATCTGAAGCTAATGGAAGCCAAATGCTCCATCTGTTTGTGACAAGGTCCCTTGTCGGATGAGTTGGAGGCCGTATTAAAATCTTAACGCTCGGCAGTTGCATTCGTTGGTGTTGTGCTGGCACGACGAGACGAGGCCCAGTCTCCAAAGAGTTAGAGGTAAATAAGACAAATTTGCCAATTTCGTTCACAATGCATTCGGCAATGCGTGCTAAGTAAAAATCGATGGCGCGTCAATCGATATTTCAACGTGAACCGTTTAAAATGGTAATCGATAAAAGAGGCAGGCACCAGCTACCACCAGTCACAAACTAATGGAGGCAACAGGAGGCGCCCGCACACATTCATCAACGCACAGTATTCGCAAATATCTTGTCAGATATCACAAATATCAGTACCCTGCGTTAAGACAAAGTTCTGTCTACATACAAATATGCACATTTCACATCCAAATGCTTATCCCAAAGACATACTCGCATCCACCCGTCACTACAGCATAAGGCCAAAGTAGTAGTGCATAGTCTATATCAGGGGTTTCCAACAGGCGGCCCGCAATGCCTTTTCTTGCGGCCCACAATGCCTTTTCTTGCAGCTCGCGAAGCTTTGTGGAAAAGAACGCCATCGTAAGTAGACTCACCCGGCTGGTGTGCAAATGCGAGGTTCGCTTTGTTTTAATAACAACTTATGTACCTCAGCCGATTATGATGCGGCCCGCCATTAGACTCGTGAATTAAATTGTGGCCCTCGGACACTTTTTAGTTGGAAACCCCTGGTACAGTACACTTTAGTGTTTGAAAATGATGGGTATTTTTTTAAACTAGAATTTGAAAACTATCGACTTGTTCATTTTGGTGCATCAAAAGACTGTAATTAGTCGCAGCTGAAATAGATGGCCGTTTTTAAAATATCGATAGAATTATGCAAATTGCTATTAGAGATTGCTTCCCTGAAGGGTTCGTTCCCACTTGCAGTGTAGAATCAGTGTTTAAATGAGGGAAGTAATGCACTTAATTGAACAGTCTTGTCAGCCAGTCAATCAGTAACAGACCCATCGCGGCTTCATCCGACTAGCCAAAATTGAGGAATTGGAACGCTGCACTCCAAGAACGTAAAACCCACTACAGTACGTTAGCCCCCTTAGTTTGTGCAGGAATAATTTTTGATTCTCTCTCATATCGAATATGTGCGCCATCATGTGACCATACGATGTGACCACTGCGCAGTGGTAATTTATACTTCCAGATCTCAGAATCTTGGTCTCGTACATCTCGGTCCATTTCAGAGTCTCGGAATCTCGGTCTCGGCAAAACGAGATTCCATTAAGAGAAATTTTTCTCAAATTTTTTGAAGTTTTCTCAAATTTTTTGAAGTTTTCTCAAATTTTTTGAAGTTTTCTCAAATTTTTTGAAGTTTTCTCAAATTTTTTCAAATTTTCCAAAGTAAATCCAAAATAAATTTCTAGCGTGCACAGTCAATCATTTAGTAAAAACTCTCGTTTTTTTCTCGGTCTCTTATGAGACCTCGTCTCAGAATCTTTTGATCTCGAGATTTTAAAGTGTAGGTAATGTTAACATGTAAATGTTGATGAAAAATCATGAGATTCTGTGGAGATGGTTTGAAAAATGGGGGTCCAGCACACTCCTTGTTGATAAATTGCAGCAACAGTTTGTATCATGTACTTAATGGATTTTTGTGTTAAGAATTTCACCTTCAGTTAAACACTGCCATGATTGATTCATTCGCACCTGCAAGGTCAACTGCAAATGTTATAAAACTTGGGACTAATTTTCAACGTTCAGTCTTTAATCACGAACCATGAATCATCCCCCGGCCCAAATAGCAATTTCAAACGTCGATACACTTTTTCCCGTGCCTTAACTCATCAAATTTTCACACAATTCCGTCCTATCGCATCGCCATTCATGTTTATCAACAGTCTTCTTAATTAATTTCAAAACTTCTTGACAGTAAACTTTGTACATGTCGCACGAAGCGCCGTAAAACATCTCAAGAGTGATTTACAAGAAAAATTACAAATTCCATCGCCAACTTTGATCCCCGACACACTTTTCCTTTAAAAATTTCTAATAAATTTTTCTAGAATTCTAACATTTCTCGCAGTGCAACATGTCAGCATTTTCTACACTCACACTCAAGATGTTTCCGAACTGTTTAGCAATTTCATTTTCACCTACAAGGTGCAAACGATCGATGTACTTCATCGATATCTGAATCAGCACAAAATGCTTCGGCTAAACCGAGAGAAATTGGTCCAATAAATCGCCAACTTTTTTTTTTATTTTTTATTTCTATCACCCCACCAGGAGAAATCTAATACACTTACTGATTCCATGAGAAATTCGACCAAACAATACCACAGAAAAAAAAAAAAAATCTTATCGGACAATTCTTGGTTTTCAAATCACTTTAATATTCCAAGTCACGTATTAATGCAGTCTCACACTTTTCCATTTCATTGTTCACGAGTTGGGTCAAGTTACACCACTGAACTGATAATAACCTCTTCCTCGCTATGGCAGCCAACTCAGATGAAAAATGATTCGTATTTATAAAGTCGCAATACTGTTATGCGTTAAAAACGTCTACTTTCAATGCGGACTGCGTTCCACGTATTCCAGCGGATAGCTGCAACTCCGCTACGCCTAATTCAGACAACCCGAAAAGGCCAATAGGCTCCAAAAGGCCCCTGCTTTAAATAACTCTAAGACTATACCAAGATTGTCCTTAACGGGTTTCATTGAATGTACGCAGTGTTGCACGCGTTTCTAGCACAGTAACGGTAACGCGTAACGTAACGACATTTAGTTACCTTTTTTGCAGTAACGA
Source organism: Strigamia transsilvanica (assembly GCA_034701245.1). Taxonomy (NCBI): domain Eukaryota; kingdom Metazoa; phylum Arthropoda; class Chilopoda; order Geophilomorpha; family Linotaeniidae; genus Strigamia; species Strigamia transsilvanica. The sequence continues at coordinate 25,038 of JAQIXU010000491.1, read as the reverse complement.
AATCTAATTGGCGTTACCGTTACGTGGTGAAAACGTTACTAGACCAACCAAGAAGTAACGTTAACGGTGGGTAGCTAGTTACTTTTTTGGCCAACTAATGGTAACGGTAACTAGTTACCAAATTCCAGTAACGCGTGCAACAGTAGGCACATTCAATAACGTTTAAACGATCGTTTAAACCCGTTTACATGAACTTAATTGAATGCACATACTATTTATGCACACGATCAGTGGAAGTGATTTCACGCGACAAATCAAAAAGGGCAAAATTGTTAAAATTGCAAAATTACAAAATCGCTTTAGTGCAACAATGTCCTTTAATTTCCAACAAAATTGCATCTCAATCAATTTGAATGAATGTAAAAGTTTCCGCAATACCGACTTAATCGTTCTTAATTTAATAAATAAAAAAAGACCACTCCTCGAAATAATAGACAAATTAAAGCAGCACTCTAATTAAGAAAAACATAAACAACATCCTGCATTTATTAAAGAAACAAGATAAAAGTTTTCTTTAAAAAAAAAAATCCACGGGCTAGTACAACATGTTGGCGCCACTTGTCACTCTCCACGAGAGATTTCCATCATTTATCTTAATTTAAACGTCGACCGAAAAAAAAAAACCAGAGAAAATATGAGTCACGGATACTGCAGCAAGGGCGATCCATCTCTAGATTTGCAAGACAAATTTGCCATCACCCAGTGTCGTCATTATGAAAAATGTTTGACATTTACCAAACGCGAGCAGAGTGCCCGGCGTAAAAATATCACTAGTGACATTCGCAATATTCATTACAATCCATCATCATCTGCACAGAAACAATCATTAACCTTTGCTAAAAGTTCAGGTAAATAGAAAATTATCTAGCAAAACCTCCACAACGTATATCACCTTATTCAGCAGACGCTGCGGGGATGTGACAATTTCCCCTACCCCTCCCCACGCATCCATCTTATCTCCATTTTACCCTTGCATACCACAACTATCTGCGCGGCTCCAATTTCGCTCTTAATGAGTGTTTTCCTAATGGCGAAAAGAAACTTTTTTCCCTCTGTTTCTTTTCTTTTTCTTTTTTTTTTCAATTAAAAAATAAAGGGAAAAAAAGTCTAAAAATACCACAGGATCGTAAATGGTTAATGCCGAACCCTTTAAGAGGTGCTTGCCCCAATGATGAGATGAGCCAAATGACCGTAGGTCATTAGTTTTATACGTAATTGATGATTGCGTGCTGGAGTGGATTTCTGCTTAAAATGTCTCGCTCTTACCGGTGTACTTGTGAGAATGCACTAAAGTTAATTAAAATCAAGTTCAACTGCACCAAACTTGTATTGTATTGATTGCAATACCGCTGGGCGCAAGTTTTAGCAATCCTTAAAGGGCAACTGTCCACTGCAATCGATTACGAGTTACGACATTTTATGCCTTCATTTCAACAACAAAATCAGAAATCGTCCGGTATCTTGATGCTAAATTCAAACTGCGCATGCCATTCTGCGCAAACAATTTTCTAATTCCGGTCCTAATTTAGCCTAATATTAGGTCTAAAAAGGCGAAATAGTGTAAATAAACAACAATATACCAGAAATTTATAACATAGTACAGAAATATTTCATTTGTTTAGCGTTATTTGGTCGAATATTTAGCTTAGTCCTGCTAAATTTGAACTGGAATTCGAAAATCGTCTGCGCAGAATGGGATGCGCAGTTCGGATTTAGCGTCAAGATATCAGATGCAAACTGTATAGTTGGTCATAATTCAGGGGTCGGCAAGTAATTTGGGGTCCGGATACTATTGAAAATTTTTATCGAGGTCCAGAAGAAAAAACTCATAATACTTACTAGTTTTAATTTTTTATTTTGACTCATTTAAGTAATTATATAAAACACAACAGGTAGGTATTCTTAAAAATTAATGCGAGAAATGACACCTGCGGTCTTGAGCCAGTTTTTTATTGTTTGGTTCACGCGGGGAAAAGAAAAGGTAAGTTATTTAACAATATTTGGCGGTCCAAGTTTCGACCTTCCTGTTGCCGACCGCTGTCATAATTCATAATTGGGTGAAAATAAAGGAATTTTAATTGCGTAACCCAAAAACAGACTCGAGAATCTTAAACACATTCGCACTTCGCCTGAATTCTGTTTTTGCAAAAACGACATGTTTAAATGAAATTACCAATAATTACATGGCCAGTACGATTGTTTCGCTAAGTGTTTCTAATTTCATAGAAGAAAACAGCTTCCACTTTCGACCAATCACGTGACTTAAGCAGTTTAGAACTCCAACGAAAAAAACCTGCACGCCGCAAACAAATAGCGCAACATTTTCATTACATTAATTGCAATGTAAAATCCGCCGTAATTATAAGGAAAGAACTGTTGCCGCAAACTCCATATCCGTATCCGACATCGCTTATCGCTGCAAACAACCAACAAAATGAAAAAACAACAATTTCATTGCAGCACGAAATTGCGATTCTAACACGAGCTCATCTCTAACCGAAATAAAAATTCCAAATAATAAAAAAAATAATAAAAAATCACTCGGATATGATCGATTCAAATTCCTAATATAAAAATCTATACTCAAATCGACCCGCGCACTCAAATCGATTATCTATTCCAGTCCTTGGCCAATCAAAAATCAAAATTAAAATTAAATCACAAAAATGCAAATATTTTTTTTAAAAAAATCTCTTCGTCACCACCACCAATTAACTCGACCACAAGTGCTCACTTATTCCACACACTGACCAAAACAAGACGAAATTCGCTCGCAACTTGCACCGTCTTAATTATTTCCAACTGGAAAAACAAGATGAGGTCACTCGAGACCAAAAGAAAAAAAGAAAAAAGAAAAAAGGTTGAGAAAGGGGAGCGCGCGAGAGAGAGAGAGAGAGAGAGAGGTCTGGCCAAACGAGTTCTGAACACAAATCAGGAAGAATAACTCGGGGTGTGCAGGGGTGATGAGAGAATTCCGTCCATTCTACGACCTGTACTTGGCCCAGGGGTCAGTGAAAAAACGCCGACCCAACGCCGCGTCTCTGCTTTATGGGCCATTGGAGAAAAATCAGAGGCCGACAGGGGAGGATGTCATCAGAGCAGCTTCTGGATTTATAGCGCCGCAATTGTCCGCCGTCCAAAAATGGCCGAAGGGGAGCCACTACGTTGCCAGAGATAGCGAGAGAGCAGACAAGGGACATGCGTGAACTTTGCTTTTAAATTCCCTATTAATTTCACCCTCGTTTGATAGATTTGTCAATTCAAAAAGAAGGAATGAAAAAATGAAATGTTGGAACGATTATCCTCGAATCCGGTTATGTAGCGAAATTCGAGGTTGGGTCGGCCGTTACATGTAATTACTTCGCAAATTTCATGCTACAAAAATAAATTTTGTGCAAATATAAAGATTGTCATTTCCTATGGTTTTTTTTTTTTTTTTAAAAGCTAATTAGCAGCTTCGCCGGCCGTAGGCGCTGGCTTTTGTTCTTGCCAGTTTCCAGCGTGACATCAGGATGTGGAAATCGGGCGGCCATCTTGATTAACCCGTGTCTACAGCCAGAAGGTGGCACTACGTGTTGAAAAAATTGTCGCTTTCAATGGAAAGAGGCAGTGCTCTTTTTGTCATGGAACACGGTGGTACAGCGTCCCATCACCTTTTTTCGATGGATCATAATATAGTATAATATAGTATATAAAATTGCAAAAAAAATAGTTTTTTTATTAGCGTTCCACCACCTTTTTTTTTTTTTTTTTTTTTTTTTACAAAAAGAGCACTGGAAAGAGGTAACAATTTTTTATTACCATGATTGTATGTTGTAAACGGTTTTCGCTTTTTCCACTTTTTTCCGCCATTTTAATTGTGAGAATCATTTTTTTTTTTAAATTATATTAATTCATGTGTCATAATTCATTTTTAATACATCATTTTGTCAGTGACAATTAATTGAAAAAAAAAAAAAAGTTCTTTAAACCAGACGGGAGATTTCCATAACGACTGTAGCGGTGCCTGATTGCGATTTGCTGCAGCTGCGGCAACCAAACTGTCGGAAGAGCGACAAGCAATTTCCATAATCTCAATCCCGGCAACAGAACAACTCAAAAACTTGAAGCAAACAAAAAAAAATCTCACTGTAAACCGTCACTTTTAAATATAATATAAAAACAAACGACGCTCCCCACACGACAAATTCAACCGACAGATGGCAAAACCAGTAATATAATTACCAAACACACCCCCTCCTCTGTTCATGACACAGTAGCGAATGGGCCCAAACATCTAAAGGCCCCATTTCAGTTGATCAATAAAAATTTTGTCTAGTTGGATACTGCGCTTGAGCAGGAGAAAAAATCCAATATTCGTCGACACATCCTAGCTCTAGGCCAGGCACAAGATTTATATTGTTCAAGAACTTTCACAAATTCCAGTCTATAAGCACTGGAAACTTTCTCGAAACACTTACTGCATCAGAATCCAACAGTTTTCTATCGGATTTGTATATAATGTAAAGACCATCTAGCTAATCGTCCATTACACCTTTTTTAAACCAGCCTAACATTTAAATCTAGTTCTGGGTGATTTAGCCTACAAAATGATTAGGCTTATGCAATGTGCACCAAGAATCTAAAAAAAAAATATGCATGAGACTCACGCAATAGAAGTGAAACTTCTGAGGCCGTAAGAAAAGTGGATTTTATGCATGAAATAGTTATGCGGAATTTAATTCTAGAAGATCTTTCTTAATTATTATTTTTATTCATCAATTTCCATAGACTCAAACTACAAGAAAGAAATTATGGGTTTATGATAGCTGAAATATGACACAAATAATTTAGAGTTTAAATTTTCTAAATGACGCAAGAATACTGCATCGATGGTAGTGCCTGATCTGGTTGTAGACAGACCTTTGTCAGTATTCAATTTTAAATAATTTAATTTAATTTAATTTATAATAAAATATGCACACGTCTACCGTACGTATATGCTACGTACACGCGGAGCGCTTCTGCACATGCGCGTTTCACTCCCATTTCACTTTTTCGTGATGGTCAGGCCAATTTGCCCTACCGCGCCAATAGAAGTTTCACTTCAAAAACCAAACCAGAACTAGATTCAAACATTCGGCTACGTCCAATTTCCGTCCACACACATAAGGTCTAAATTTTTGAATTGCAAATATTGTTGCTAAACATTCCTTCGTCGATTCAGAACAGCGTAATTAAAATATTCATTTTCAACCAGTTGAACGTACTTTGTATCAATTTCAGAGAAATTCCAAACATTGAAAATTTATTCACCCCCAGCACACATCCACACCTGGACAGGAAGCGAGCCAACATTAAAACCTCAAGTCCCCACCCAGCAAACAAAAAATTAAAAAGATAAGAAAAATAATAATTGGCATAACCGCCTTCTACTCCCCCGTACACGTACAATGAAGAGATTAAGTCTTTTTCTGGACAAGCCCACACGTGCTCCAGATGGCTGCACTGGTTAAGAGATTTTTTCTTTTCTCCCATTTTCGTGTCTATGCTGTGGAATATTTGGCGCAAATAAATCAGCCTCGCGTCACGGACACTGCACGCCACTCCTCAAAGAGGTTGGGCCGAGTCGGTTAGTTAATCACGCCAGGCAAGCAGTTCCAACTCCTTGAGACCCGGCAACTGCAAACTCCAGCTGGGCCGACTGTACAGTACACTTCACTCCAATCACGCCCACGCGCACAAATCAACGACTTGTCGACAAATTATTCAACTATTGTGTGCTATTTTCTCACCCTATTTCACTCACCTGAGGTCACGGTCCAATGTGTAATAACTATTCTCGGCTTGATTAGTTTTTGTGTCAAATACCAAAGACCTCAAAAACCTCGGACGAAGAACTCATTTTCTTTTCGCCGGTGCGAAGCCATTGTATTCAAATTTCTTCTTTTCATATTTATATTTCGCTCGGGTTAGCTCGCAGAGTGTGTTTTGCATTTCGGAGTCATGGGGAAAAGCGTTCAACTTTGCGCCAAGTTCAAACTAGTTCAGGGGTTTCCAACTAAAAAGTGTCCGAGGGCCAGAATTTAATCCACGAGTCTAGTGGCGGGAAGACAAAACTTAAAAACATAAACTTTACTACAGAATTCAGAAAATGATTGACTTTATACGAAGAAAAAAACTCGATGTTTGCTTTTGAGAAATTTAATATTCGGCTAAATACAAAGGTTAAGTCCCCTTTGGTTCTCTTCGAGCTGAACCTTTAATGAAAAATCATCCAATTTCAAGTGGAAGCGAAAATCTATTTCAAATCTAATTCAATTCGTTCCAACGGATGAAAATAGCGATATCTTGACCTATAATCGTAAACGTGTTCAAAAAAATTTCCAACTGTGTACTAACCACATGCAAGAATTTAATTTTTTCCCCATTTCCTTCACGCCCATCAATTTACCACCTACACATTAAAACCAAAGACCAAAAAAACGCTTAATCACAAATCCAATGACATCTGGTGTCCACAAATGAAAAGCAAACTCCCCTCTTGCCTCTCACAAGTCAGAACCCCTAAAATGGCGGTTCACCAAACTAATGGCAGGACAGGTACCATGTACTTTTTTGTTGTGCTCATGGTTTGTAGCCCGAAGGGACGGCGTCTTCAAGACACTCCTCTCACCCAATGCTCAACCTTACCTCAAAAGGAGGCAAGAATCTAATGAGGATGGACACCATAGGGGAAGACGGACATTACTGTCAAAAAGTGAATAAAGGCAGGAGACATTCGTCTTGGAGGGGAGAAATGGAGAAATGGAGAACAGGAGAATCGAGAAGCAGATGCACAAGAAAAGAGAGAAAAGAAAAGAAAACAAGCAAAGGAAGTGCTGGAAGGTCAACGGCGCAAAGGTCACTCGCGATTATCAAGAAATGATGAGGAATTCCGAGAGAAAGGGATTCATTGCCGCCAGTGCGCCTCTCGTGTTCGTGTTTGGCGAGGCCAGTCCAATTCCCAAGCAGCGATCCTATTTCAATTCAAGTCATGGAAGGGTTTCGCTTAACAGTAGCCGAGGCACGGCACAACGGCTCGCGGCTATATCATTTCCGGTGCGGTTTTCATAAGATGCAAATCATCAAATGAGTAGCTGGCCACGCACGTGTCATTATGTCCACGCACCTGGCTATAAACAAGTCACACCTTGTCTTCAGCTGTTGGAACTTTTTTCGAGCCACGTCCGACCGCCATTGCCGGTGCGTTCATTCGAAAGTCACTTTTTTAAAAGGAAGGAAAGGAAAAGTCACTTTTTCTTTCATGTTTTGAATATCCGTTCAATAAACCACACAGGATATGAAAATCTCGTATTAATACTTGTGTTGGTTGTTTATTGACTGCGCCTACTGCGATGTCTATGCTATGATCCCCTTCCCCTTTTGTCACGTGATTTCGGCACGCCAATCCCAATGCTGCCGGCAACGAGCGAGCAGACACAGTTTATAGTGATTATTATTATTAACGTTCAACTTGCCACAGTCATGACCCCGAGTGAGGCGCCTGTCCGGGCATTGGGCCATCCAAGGAGGGTCCTGCGAGACGGCTTTTTGATGAAACCAGCCTCGCATCTGCACAAAGAACTAGGAAAACCGCAGAAAAAGTCTGTGAAAAGTGGGTGGCAGATGGGAACAGTGTGTTAAATCAGACGAGGACGAAGTTACCGATCCAAGCACTGACCAGGCACAATGCCGCTCAACTTCCAAATTGAGACTATAGACTCTGCATTGCGCATTGTATTTTTATTTACAAGATGAGCAAATGTTGAAGAAGTGAAGAAATTTTAATGAAATTTCAGCAACATAAACCTTCCCTTCCTGAAGCTAATTGTTAATGAAAAGCATATTTACATTGCAGCACTGACCTCATTTTCCTTAACTAAACACTTCCATTTCAATAAGAGATGTGTTTACATAAATATTTTCAACTTGTAAATTAAACTTTTTCTCCCTTCTCTCTTTCTCTAATTCCTATTTAAAAGTTCAGCATTATAATTGAATCAAGCGAAGATTTGCATCCAACAAGTCTCACGCAAAGCAAAAGATGTCACTGTAAATTACATTAAGTACCGCAGAACGCGACTAAAGAAGCACCAGTTAGTGGCTCGTCTCATTCAGGGAATGGACTGAGTTTGGCGCAATCTTTGATTAAAGGTCACGAAAGTATACATGTAGCCTCACCCAAAGGCCGTAGAAAATTCGACTAAGGAAGGTTGGGAGCCGAAAATTTTTTTTTTACGTAATTTTGATTTTTAAGCAGAGCTTTGGGCGGCCCGGTACCATTTGATCCACGGACCGGGGGGTTGGAGACCGATGGTCTAAATGACACTTCAATTAAGTGTTGTCAGTCAATATGGCCGTGCAATTGAAGAAAAACAGAAACAGAACTAGATGAATCGTATTTAAGAGTCATTCTAGTGTTGCAACTTGCACGAAGCAAAGAATTATTTAACAGAAGGAGAAGAGAAAAGAGAGAGAGAAAAAAAATCTCATAAAATTTCAACTCTCTTGACATGCGAAAATTTTCAATTAAATGCGACATCTCGCGACATAATCATAAAACAATTACACCATGTGAAGAATGTAATTAGAAAAGAGAGAGGAACAACGAGGAATTTGTGTGGCACAAGGATAAAAAGGAAAGGAAAAAAAAAATGAACATAAAATTTCCCTCAGACATGCGTCTCACTTGTGTTAATGATCCACTACATAGTAATATCGTTGGAATTCCAATTACAATCAACTTCCCTGCCATCTTTAAACACATTTTGTTTCAACTTTTTGCCCTTTCCCCACGAAATATGAAAATCTTTCATTTTCCCTTCCCTGCAAATGAAATTACCAATGGTCAACTTCTGGCCAATGCTAACCGTTTAAACCAGTGTTTCCCAACTTTTTTTGTGCCAGGCCCCACTTAAGCCTTTCTAAAATTCTTATGCCCCCCCCCCCCATGCATACCTGATGGAACTGTAAGTACCACTTTTTTTTCCATTGGACGAAATTTTTCAGACGTTCTGTTTTGTTGACGGAATCGACTTGTGAGTACACTCAACCCTTGCTTTACGGCCTAGATAGGTTCCCGAAAAGTTGGCTGTAAAGCAAAATGCTGTATAACGAATTGTGGGCCGAGAATCGAAAAGTGCCATACTTTTCTAAGGCCGTTATACCGAAATGCCGTATAAAGAGCGGCCGTATATCGAGTGTACTAGGCTTGTCAATAATTTCACTTGCTGAATCACTTTGGACGTATCTTATTCTTTTTCTGTCACCACTTATACATGTTTAATTCGCTTCTGTTCTTTTCTTCTTGTTACTTTTTAAATTTCATGGCAGTGGCATTTCAATTTCCACTACATTATCTAAATAGTTAAAATTGGACCGAGGCCAAAACGAAACAATTGTGGAAACTGCATTGACAATTAAGAGATTTAAATTTTTAAAATAAAAAAAATAAAGAAAAATCCTAATTTTTTTTTAATTTTGGCAACATAAAAACCTTTTTCCCAACAAACAATTCGCAAAAAAAGTATGAATTTTTAACCGAACAATCATAAGATAAGTAGAATAAAAAAACATTTTTAAAAAGTGCACATATCATTTCTCCCACTATCACACAACAACACATAAAAGAAAGAAAGGAAACTGCACACAACATAATCTCCAACTCATCAAATATTAACAAACACATTTGCCACAATACAGTACGTCTTTCACAAATTACTCATAGATCCAATTCCCCAAACCAAACAAAAAAAATAAAACAAAATTTTAAAAAAAACCCAACCATGTTGCCATAACAACAAGAAAATTCAACTTAAACAAGAGGGCAGGAATGTAAATGAGACTTAAACTGATGCTAAAGAATAAGAAATTACGCTTCATCCAGTTAATCCCTCACAAGAAAAAAAAGTTGCTTTCGAGATCACGTGACAGTCAAAGGACCTAAGCCGAACGTAAGCCGATTTCGTGGGGCCACTCTCTTAATTTACATTTGATTCGAGACCCCTAATGAGCACTGACAGCTACAATGTTGCATACTAATGAGACTGGAAGGAGGCGACTGACCTTTCTCCGGTCTCACCTGACCAATCCGTTTGCCGCTTGATTAATGTGTCCACTCCGACAAACCCCCTCATCTCGAGGATTTATTCGCTTTTTTTTTAATGCTTCATCAAGTGATTAATAGTGGAATAACCTCGGAAAAACAGAAGGGAGGTTGTTGGGTTGCGGTAAACAAGTGGTGGATGTTCGGACGAAGCTGCAATTTCACGACACTCCTGCACATTTAATTTGATCGCTGAATTTTAAGTGAAAATAAATAAATAAATAAATAAATAAATAAATAAGTAAATGACTACAAATTGCTGCTACAAATGTTGTTTTTGATTCTATTTTTTGCAGGCAATTCTGATTGGTCCAATTTAAATGTATTCGTTTCTGATTGGTCCGATTTAAATGTATTCGCTTCTGATTGGCTAACGAGTACACACGAGTCTTTTATCCGATTTGAACCGGTGTAAATGCCAATTAAATTTAACAACATCGTGTGATGTCTGTTTGTGTGTTGGTGTGAGAATTTGTGCGGATGAGCACTGCGAGCTGAAAGGAAATACTAATTCGGCCGCCATTGTTGTTCGATCAAACTAACGAAAAACCATTTGGATATTTTTAAATTTAAAATTTCGAAAGTAAATTTGGCGATCTATGGCAGCAAATTTCGTCTTTTTTTGTCCCACAACGAGACAAGTTAAACTGCAATTTAGACGAAACAACAGATTTCAACTGCGCGTCTCGATCTAACTTAAAAAATGGCTGCCGGCTTAGTCTGTTTTCAGACGCAGTGCGCATGCGCAGGGGATTTAAACAACAAAACATGTATACAGATAAACATGACTTTATGGATATTTATTTTCTAAGCAACTTTTGTTTTCTTAGACAATAAACATAGTTTTAGACAAACCAGACTAAATGACTTTTCTCAAAATAAAAACATTTTTCATTTACGACATAACACATGCAAATTATCTACTCCTGACTATCAGCTAGTGTCTTTAAAAAATACGACCAAACTTCTTTTTTTTTCCTACTAGTAATCTGATTATCGTGACCCAAATCTTCAAATTTCATGCTATTTACTTACACAACCATGAATAATTAAAAGAAAAAAAAAAAGAAAAAAAAAATTTCTATTTCTTTCTAACAAGTATTGATGGTTTACTTAATCTACCAAACGACTTGAAGCGTAATTTGAAAACCTCAACATGAATAAATACTCCATCTAATTTCTTTTCATTTTTAGCTTTTCGGTCAATGATGAAGACAAATTCTCGATTTTAATTCGCAACGTGATACAAAATTTATGAAAACTAAAACCATTTTCGAAATTCATTCTATAAATTATTCATTTTCCTATTGATGAAATAAAGCTCCTTTATGGAATAATAACTATTTTTTTTTCTAAATGAATAATAAAAAAATAAAACAAAAAAAAAATTTCCTCATAAATTGTAGTTTTAATTTTAAATTTAAATCACACACCATAAAGAAAGGAAATAAAGTGCAAGTGCTCAATATGTTGGTAAACATATTGCACATGGTGTGGGAAGGCAAGCAAGGCGGCCAATGAATAGGGAATGCGAAGAGGGGGCACCCAGGTGAGTGCAAACAGATCAATAAAACACCTTGCTATTTATGTAGATTATTTTCCGAATTGGGGAATGAAAGAGAGTTGCAACGCCAACAGAATCCCCGACATATATATATAAAATGTCTTCTTTTATTCATGCCTCTTGAACGAACGGCCCTTGCAAAATTGACTTCAATTTCCATGCATTGTATTATAATAGCAAAGTAAAATAAAATAAAAGAAAAAAAAACTTCCATTCTTTTCATTTCCTTTCCTCACTTTCAAATCAAATCTCTTAAGGAAAACAAAAAAAAAAATTTTGCAATTACCGTACTCGAATATCAAAACTCCATAACCCTTTATATATATAATAATATAATAATAATATAAAAAATTGAGAGAAAAAAAAAATTCACATCCTTGACTTCACCTTCCTCAACTGAAACTGATATTAATAAATTTTAAAAAAAAGAAAAAGAAAAAGAAAAAGAAAAAAAAATCAAAATGGAGTCGGATTTGTCCATCAGATGTCACTGACCGTGTCCACATTCCTTTCTTGACCATTCACGTTTGAATGTTCCTCGCCGTAGGGACAGAATTTCGAGCTGCAAACTCGTCTCTGTTTTATTCATGCAAAACTTTGCTTTAAAAACGGAGTTTTTACAAGTGTTTGCCCTGGCATTTGTAACGTGTAAATTTCATTTTCGCACCACTTTCGCGCGTGCATTTTTTATCCGAAAAAGCTGCGAGGTTTGAAATTTGTTTTCCAAACAAAAAAAAAATCAATTTTTATCCAAAAAGTTTCGCGGCCTGAATATTTTACACGCATAAATAGTGTACAACAATCAAATAAAATCCTTGGAAACAGTTATACACACATTTTAGCCAAGGTGAAACGAATAATAAAGTCTACGCGCGAAAATAAGACCGGTGGAGCGATAAAAGCTATAAATTACGAATAGAAGGTCAGACCTAATCAGAAAAACAACATGGCGTCTTAATAATATATTTAAAAAAAAAATAAAAAAAAAAAGTTTTCTTTTTTGGACGGAGTTTTTGAATTCCGATGCCGCGGCAAGTCGACTTCACGCCGCATGAGAAACCATCACCGCGCGTCGAAACTTATTGTTTGGAATTTGATTTTTTAGCCAGAAAAATTGAAAAAAAGACAATTTTTTTTCCGAACCCTTAACATGGGCATTTTTCCACGTTAAACCAATTCCTTTCGCAAAAAAGTAATTATTAGTGCGGCAGTACGTGATTAGTCACTCATACCTCCATGGGTGAAAAGAAATTGGATTTACAAACAAAAAAGTGCACGAAAAGCGTTTAGATCCGAGAATAACTCGTATCGACAAAACGTCAGGCCAAAAAAAATCTTCAGTTTTTAATGGAAACGTGAAAATGGGGTGCAAAATGGAGGCGTTTTCAAACGGAACATTTCAAAACGAAAATTGGGGAAGGAGAAAGGGAGAAGCACGATAGAGGGGGAGACGAAACGAAGCACCAGCTCAGCCTGTTTTCCACCACATGATTTACTAGCACCAAAACAACAACCCTCATTATCAAATTCCTCGATAATTACCACCTCAAGACACCTCAAACGATCAAATCGTCAATGTACGCTATACACACTCATCCCACGAGGTTTTATCCACGAAAAAGACAAATAAAGACACTTACCTATTTTATCTGATGAACCAACCGGCGCCCCCAAACTTAGAATTATTCCGACGACTATAACGTTGTGCAAGGTCTTCATCGCGTGACTTCGGATATCACAACCTGAAAAAATATTTAAAAAATTAATAAGTAAATAAAATTTTTTGTGTACTGAGAAAAAAAAAAAAATAAATGAAATAAAATGTTTAATTTATTACAACATTTTTTTTTTTTTTTCTTTTCAAGTTGTATTAAGAATTCAAGGTCCTGAACAGTCAACACCTGCGAAATTCGGTATTTTTTAGTGTTTTCTAGTTTCTACTTACCATCCCCACCTCTAGTCTTTATCTGTTTGATTCCCCTCTCTCTCTCCCCTCGGTGGCTAAAAAGGGAAATGTGCTTTCAAACACACCCCAACATTATCTCGCAGTGTTGAGTAAATCAAGAGTGGATTTAATGGTGTATTTTTAAACATAAAAATTTCATGCCCGTTTATAAACGAAAATAGTGTTGGCCGCCATTTGTAATTAGGAAATATCAAAATGGCCGCGCGTTGGTGACACATCTTGGCGATTATTTTCCAATTTCTGATGCGAACTAAGCAAATTAGATTAGAAACGAACGATTAAATAGCAGCAATGCTGTGGCGAGATAGCAAGTTTTTAAATATTTAATCGCGATAATCAACGCGCTGCAAATTTCGATTAAAAATTCGCATTCAACCGGAATAATTTCTTAATTCCGAATATCATCGCAAATTCCCCATTATCCCCGCGAAATACGATCAAACGTGGCACTTCCTCAAGAAATTCACTTAAAAAACCAAAAAAAACAACAAAACTCGTTTCAGCCCGACGCGAACGACGACGCGCTGCCGCAACGAGTCGACTATCGCCCGCATGAAACCCAAACCACCGTCGCCCACACCGCACATCCCCAAATCCAACAAAATGTGGCCGTAGAACGGTTCCGGTCGCTGGCTCGTTTCGGAGTCTCGCACTCGGCGCATCGTGCGCAAAAGCGTCGCATAAATGTCAGGAAAATGTTGAGCGCACATACAGTCATCATTATCCGCACACACGGAGCATAAAAAGAAGCGGAGAGAGAAACGAAAACGCATATTCGAGAAATGCACTCGCAGCACATTTGAACCCGGATGGCGGATTTATGCCCGGACACAAATCAGCGACACATTTTTGATTTACTCGAGTGAAAACAAATCACAACTCACCGTATTATTATTACTGTGATGTTCAGACTTCATCATTTTCCTGTAACTCCATTATTTTTTTTTTCTCCTTCTTTCTTTCTTTTTTCCTTCTGTGAAATCCGTATAACATGCACCGAGTCTGACTGTGAAATGTGGACTGAGAAAACCAGTTTGTAACACTGCAGGATAAAAGTTGATGTTTTCACCTACCAACCTACCCTCGTTAATGGCACGGCCTGACTCGGGGCAAAGACACAAAAGGTGGTCTCTTTGCGAAACAAAAACAACAAAAAACGGAACATTAAATAGAATAAAATGAAATAAAACAACTCCTTTCGTTTCGTTAATTTATAGACATGTTTTATTATTGTTGTTTATTTTTTTATTTCTTTAAAAATCGATTGCAGTGTCGATAACATTTTCTAATGTTGTAAAGCTTGCGCGGGTTGTAAATTATAAACTAAGGAGTTGTTTATAAAAGTTGATAGAAAGCGGAAATTTGCACGGATAATCAATTTTCGGGCATAAAAACGAAGGGGGGAAAGATGTGATGTTTACTTTAATGAGCGGCCATCATTGCGGGTCATCTAGAAACACATCCGGTTATTTAAAAACGGGAACCGGTCTTTTATTTTCAATGATATTACGCAATCGGTTGCTCGCTCGAGGTAATCGAACCGGTTTGACTGAAAAATGGCGCCCGGTGTCATTAAAACAAACGATGACGAAGAAAATTTCGTCTTCGAAAGTTCAAATGTAGAAATTTTAAAATGATTTTTAAACAAATCCGTGCGTTGGAAATGGGTGGTGACAGCGACATGGACCAATTTGCTTATTTATCAACCCCCGATTTCACGCCAAAAAATCGAAACATCCATTTCGAGACAAAAATAGAAAGTTGGTTCAAACGACGCCATTTTCTTCATCAGATTTTTTTTTAAAAGAAAAATAATCAAAATCAAATAACAGCAATTTGATTACCGCAAAATTTTAATTTGATTTAATTATTTGATTTTGGTTCCGTTTTCGACAACGCAGCAAAAAGCAAAATGAGGAATGTCGCTCGGATTGAGTTTGTAAAAGCTTTATGTTACACCTGTGCAAAGCGGGAAGCCATCTCGATAGCGCCATTCAATCACATTGATTAATTTCATTAAAGCCGATTATTTCAATTACGCATTTCCTAGGTAAACTATAATTATTTATGATTAAATCCTGCGTGATGTTTCCACTCAAAACTCCTTTGTCTAACAAGACCGCTTTCACAGTGGCATAACTGTTATTTAGGCCCTCATGCAAAAAACCGCTTGGGCCCCATGAGTTAATCCCAAATCTACAGAATTTACAAATGAGGCCAACACGAACGTGTTATACTGATTTAAATGGATCTCAATGGCATTGAAGGGCCCCCAAAACCAAAGGGCCCCCATTCACTGCATGGGCCTGCGGTATGGTTCCTACGCCCCTGGTCTGTGGGGCGCTTTTTGGGCCCTTTTCTGGGGGCCCTAATCAATTTTTGTTACCCACAATGACAAACTCCAAACACAAATTCAAATTCAATTGCTCATAAGTCACAATACACTTGATGATCTGCTGACTTGATAAATTAAACAACCAACCTTGAACCGACGTCCCACTTTTAATCACATCCATAAATTCAAAGACATTCGACACTTTTTCCCCCCAAAATAAAAAATAAAAAATAAAAACTGTCTGGGCTCATTGAAAATTCCACACAACTTTTTCCAGCAAACAAGAAAAAAAAAAAAAAAAAAAAAATCTATAAAATCTTTAAACCACTTTTTAATCGGTAATTTCCTCTGTCCTACTTTCCCCTTCTTGGGTCTGGTCCAGGATTTCAACTACCAAAACTTCCAACCAACAAACTTTCGCCCGCAGTAAAAAAAAGGAAAAAAGAAAAAAGAAAGAAAGTCTGGCAAAGTCGCCTTGGGACACGCAAATCAATGACCTCATTGGACCCGAATCACTCGCAGCCCTTTGGGCCTGATAATGATGGGTCCCAACTGCACTCAATGCTCATCATCACTCTTGAAAACTCACCCACCTTGGAGGAACAATGGCCAAATGTCTATTGACCAGTGGCCAACTGAGGGTCCTAAGTACCTCGCTGCCACTACCTCGTGCTCATCGTCCCCTCGACTGTCCCTCGGTTGTAAATCAAGGCTGGAAACAAAAGACAGGCCAGTTCTAAGTAGAAGGCAATTAAGAAGTTTCTTTTTTTATTTCACATTTCTTTGTCTATGCACTTTCTTAACACCTGTTTCCCAGGTATTTGCAGCGCTTGAGGGAGGAGGGCTACCAAGACCCAAATTACACGCCTCGCCCTGTCGCTCGTGGCGGCAAAGGGTTCGTGGGCTACACCCAAAAAATTGAATTATTCTTAATTTAAAAAAAAAATAAAAATAATAAAAAAAAATTATTTTTTTTTAAAATATTTTTTTAAATTTACAAATTCAAAGATATTTTTATAATCTTTAAACAAGGGACTCCTAGAGACAAGTTGCCAGCAGGAGTTCCCAGTCCGAGACGGGACACAACTTGCATGACCCCCTGTGGCAAGTATTTAGGCGGGAATGCGGTCTAAGTGGCTGCCAAGGTCCAATTTCAAAAAAGACATTAAATAAATTATTTTTTTTATTTTATTTATTAAAAAAAAATAATATTTTTTTATTTTTATTTCAACGTCCAAAACTAAAATAACCCAAATCTGTCACTCACCCATGCGGTGCATGGGGGCGGGCCCCTTAGTTTTGGGGGCCCTTCAATTTCCAAAAAAAAAAAAAATATTTTCGAAAATTATTCTTGGAAAATTTTTTGTGTAGTAATTGTGGGGCCTAGTAATTGTGGGGCCACAAAGGCGTATTTATGGTCTGGGGCCCTTCTCGCAACCTTTTTTGGGACCCCAAAGGCATATATATACAGTCTGGGGCCCTTTGTGCAGCCATTTTTGGGACCCAAATCTTAAAAAATATAAAGAAAAAAAAATTTAATTTATTTTATATTTTGTTGGAATTTTTGAGCCCCTGAAAATCGAAGAAGGGGCCCAATAATATTTTTTCATGAGGGCCCAAAATTTAAAGCTACACCCCTGCCCCACATTTTCGACATTTTATTTTGTACACATGAAAAAAATCTTGGGGGGGTGTTGATGAAACAAGTTGAACATTCCGCCCATGCGCCGACAAGAGCCATTCATCAATGCCCCCATGCGCCATGTGGGGGTAAATGGGAACCCCGAAGGACTCTTTTCTCCGCAGGCTGCGAATGCAACAAGAGACCATCACTAGCCATAACTCACGACAGATTTGGTCTAAAGGCTTCTCTCTCTCGCCCTAACTCCCCTCGACAGCTACACATTAGAAGCCCTCGCCTGCCGGTCGGGGTAGGGGGTGTTGGGGGTTGCGAACCGCCATATTGTACTCCAGGTGGTGACGTGAAAAGACCCGGGCACAATGGCCAGTGCCAAGCCACTAACATCTCCATCTAACGCACAAAGGCAGCAGGCAAACCAATCAGCCATCTGATAAAAACATCAAACTCTGTATCATCTAACACTCGCTATCACAATGTGGTATCTTAACCGCTTTTTTTTATATATATAACTAGAGTGTACCGCAAATGGGACTAGATTATTCGGGCGAGAAACGAAAACGAAAACGAAACGGCACGTTTTACCCCTGACTGAAAAATGGCGCCCGGTGTCATTAAAACAAACGATGACGAAAAAAATTTCGTCTTCGAAAGTTCACCCTTTTTATAAATTTATAATTATGTTATAATTTTATAACTGCCGAATTTATAACAATTTTGTGTCGTGGCGCAAAATTTCTCGTTTTCACGTCGCTCGCTGCAATTTATATTTTATTCAAATTGCAATTCGTTTTTCTTCGCGGGATTAAGTGATTTTTTGATTATTTTTTGGATTTTTTTTCGTTTTTTTCGTATTGATGAAACATTCAGCAAGAAAGGAAGAGTGGAAGGAGAGAAAAAATTGTTATTTCCTGTGCGTGAGATGTCATGTTTTTGCACAAAAAAGTTCTAATATTTCCGGTTTTCTTTAGATGCCTCGGGTTTTGGATATTAAAAGGATATCAGGGAGCTCTGGGGGGGAGGGGGGGAGGAGTGGGTAGACAAAAAAAATTTTGCATTGTGTGCGTGATGATCCACTTTCGCTTTCGCTTTCGACCAATACGTGACAAATGTTCAATTTGTGAGATAAATTAATTATTCAAAATATTTGTTAGGTATCTATTACGATGATGTAACGGTGACACAGGGGTCTAAAGGGTCTAGGATGATGTCTGAAGACTCACCCAGGTGTTAAGCAGCTGTTGGATACATGATAGATTTCTTTGTATGGATTTTCGAATTTTGGATTCAATCTCTTGTTACTAATGACACGACACCATGCAACTCTAGCGGAACAAAATCCTGACATGAAAACTTTCTTTATCCGTTGGTTAGACAGATCCGATGGTGTAATCTGGAGCAGATAGGATTATCGGATTAAGCCATGCCAAGACAAATGAGTTGATGGCAACTCTACTTATCAGTTGGAATACTTTTTAAATGACAAATCTATCTCATGCGCTCAATTTTGATTCGGTATCATGCTTTGTTTATGCCATTATTCACGATATTGCTAGCAATGACGTATTTCCCTCGTGCTTTTCTCAGTTAGAATGTCCGAATAAGAAATTCCATCTTTACACGACCCCATCGTGACCCATAAAAAGTTTTCATTGGGTCCGCGAGTCGCGACCCCCGGGGTTGGGAATTCCTGGTAGAGCAGCAAGTCAAAAATATGCGCTAATGAGACTAATTAGCGCTTTAGGCTATCACTGGTCTTCATCAGTGGCTAAATGAAGAAACGGTCCGAAATGCACACTTCGAGCGTGTTTTCCTCCAAAACAAAATTTGTATAACATCACACTCAATTGAGTTAAGCCAACGTCCATCGATCGGAAAAGCCTTTCGTTACTGTGTTGCCAGAATCCATCATGTTCACATCTCTGCCTTTGTCGCCTTGTCCACTACCATGAATCCAACATGACGCTCCAAACAGATAGTTTGCACCAGCGCCGGTCCATTAAAAGTGCGCCAACTTATTATTCAAGTCACTCGGCCCAACTGGCGCGATCAGTGAAATAATCAATTAATCAAATAATCAAATAATCACCATACAAACGCAAACTATCGGTTCCACGTCATGAAAGCGCGAACTAAACAGCGCGGCGTCAAAACAGCGTGCCATCAAAATGACCTAACCTAACCTAACTTAAATTAACCTAAACTAACCTAAACCAACCCCACCTAACCTAAAATCAGGTTAGATTAGGTCATTTTGACGGCGCACTGTTTTGACGCGCGCTGTTTTGTTCGCGCCGTTTTGACGTGCCACCCAAACTATCCACCTTAAATCCATGTCCGTGACAAGTTCATTTTCTTTCTATTTTTAATATTTTATATCCACAAATCAATCGATACAGAGGCCTATGAAAGTTTCCATGTGCAAAATCAGATTAATTCAGTGCTTGAAGAAAGTTGCAATCAATATTCACGAAATCGATTGACAGTCCGAACTCCGGAGCGCAATAAATGAGAAACAGAAGCTTTAATAATAAATAAGCAATCCCCCAAAAAAAAGATGATTGAATATAATATTTATAAGTTTAAAATTTGAAATTCAAGTTTTTGCAATCAAATTTAGTGTTGGTTGTAGAGCATTGCAGGCCAACTGGTAGACTGTATAATTAGCAATTAATATGGTGGTGGTAATGCTATATATAAATAGGTAATTCAATGCTCCTTTCCATCACCTTTCCTCATCTAATTAACTCCTCAATTGGGCTTGAATTGTAATCGCATTCATTATGAACAAAACCAGTCACACTCACTATACTTTGCAGTTTATTCTTCCTCTTCATTTACCAGTCTTACCATGTACCACCCCACGCACCAACAAACCATTCATCGTCAACAAAACAGCGGGCAAACGCACTAAAAGCGCATTAATTGCTACTCGGGCTAGTAACTGAACACCAAACGAGATTTTAACGCATTTTGCAGCGAGCACGGTTAAGCAGTTAACCCAATTAACCGATAGCGTTAATTAAAAATATATCTTTCATATGTTTTCATTAAATAATGAATTGTAACGTCGAATCAACCAATCGTCAATGCCTGATTTCTAAATCAATTTCCAAAAGGAGAAGCGTCGTTACAATTCCTCCGCTAATCCTCACCAGATGCTGCTCACGATAACAACTGAGCATGCTCACAAACAGGAGCGCCGTCTGGTGTTTGCATATGTCATTACACCAAATACAGTTGCGGGTAGCCACTAGCCCATAAATAACATCATTTATTTGTTATTCATACATTTTATATTTTACGTCATATCTTCGTAAATACAAAACGTTAATTGATCACATTTCAAATATACTTGAGTGGAGCCCTTTTTGCGGGCGCCCTGTATATTCCCTTTAAGTCAGTTGAGATGTAAACACGTACCCTTGCCTTCTTCCTGTCTTGTTTTCTTATCACAGAGCTGAAATCTGTCAACCAAAAAGCGTAATCAAACGACACCTGCAAAATAAGAAGGAAAGGAAAAAAAAAGAGGGATTAGTGACATCACGTTTCCACGTTTCCATCAACATTGCACTCAGCTGCCATTAGCACACGAGAATGGAGAGGAGGCAACAAGAAATCTCATTTCGGCATTTCAAAGGCGGACAGGGGCAACAGATCGATACTTCTTAGCGGACACCCACAGCATTCTAGCGGCCACTTCATCCAGAGGAAAAAGAAGAGCGACGCGACAGGCAACCAACGAACGAGCCGCGTTTCTCATCACCGGATATTAATACAGAAAATGAGCGCGCAAATTCCCAGCGAATCATTCAACTGACACCATTTCTTCTTCCCAATTTTCCAGAGTTAATCTGACTGGAAACCAAAAACAGTCGCAGTTTCAATCGCATAAATACATTGAAATTAGGGGCCCAATTATGAAAACGGGTGCGAAAACAAGTGGTCTTTGACAGGTGTTTCGAAAACCGAAACACATGTGCTCCCTTTAATATTTATTTATTTATTTATTTTGCATTGTGTGACAAATAAAAGTGGAATCGATTTTTTTGTTCTTTGGTGTTGCGTTTATCCGCGTTAACAACATACATATAAATCAAAATCCAACTAATCCTATTCCCCAACATGTGGTTTGCCGAGTTTGGCTTGCCAAGTGTTATTTCTCTCTTTTTTCCCCCCGAAAATAAAATCAATTTTTAATATCGACTAAATATAAAATCGAAACCAATTTGTTCCCGGCGCAGCTTGTCACAATATTTATAAATCATTAGACTAAATTGCATCCTACAGAATCCCCGAAGAAACATTCCATTTAAGAAGTGCTTTGTTTACTACTTATCGTTAACTATTAAATTCTACTACAACACATGTATATATTGCTACGTGTATAGGGGGATGAGCTATACCCCGTAAGCAAATGAGATAATTATAAAGAATGGAAACTGTTTATTAAAGTAAATGAACTCAGTTTATTCTGGGTTTACTAAAATATTTTACTTGTTTTAAACAAAAAACAAAGGAAACATCATCACATCATTTATCCAACACAACTCGCAAACAAACAAAACGCCATCTTGCGACGTGTGAGTAGAAAAATAAATCAAGTTGTTTATTTGTTTGCTAAAGTCCATCTGGAACAGCAGCGTGGGCGGTTGGCACTGGCAGTGCAAACAGCGCCAGGTTCCCTAACTAGACGTTGCAGTGTGCCCTCGCAACAATAATCTGGCTGACCCTTGGAGAAAAAATATTCTTCTCGGAAATCCAGTAATCAAAACATGTGGATTGGTTTAAGTAGGAGTGTGTGCAGTGCAAGGTGCAATTTGCAGTGCATAAAACACAAACAATTCTATTCATGTAGCCGCGCCGCCACCTCCCGCCGCCTCCCTGAAACGCCTCGCGGCGTCTCGTGACAAACCAAGGAAGGCCATTGCTAATCTTTTCTCTTTCTTAATGAGCGGAAGACAGATTCAAAAGGTGGCGCAACGAACGAAACGAAGCCTAACTGCCTCTTTCTCTCTCCACTGCCCCCTATCGCTGGAGCAACGGACGCAGTGTGCGCCGTGATGTGCTATAATAAACGCTCGCGCCGCCATCCACCTCACCTACTGTGTCGTGGTAATTTCTCATACTCTTTTTCCATCCACTTATCGTGTTTACTCAGCAACCCCTTCAGCCATTCTCCTGCTCTCGAATTTCCTTCTTGCGCAAAAACCTCGTTGGAAAAACATCTTATCAGATGGCGTTGCTTCAAAAGAATAATTCCCCCCCAAGAATTACAATATTTACTGTCTTGCACATTTTCAATGGAAGGGGAATATAGAATTACGGAAGCCGTCGTCGCTGGACTTGTTAATGCAAACTCTCAACGCACAATTTGTGTACATCTATCCCTCGATTTACACTGAAGATAGGCTCCGCACAAAACCGTGTATATCGAAACATCAATATACAACAGTGCGAAAGCGTCGAAAACGTTAATAATGTCAAATACAAGAAACTAAGATTGTTTGTTTATTGCGGGTCATCTTCGGAGGAGACAAGAAATGTCGGAAAACTTTGCAGTCCTCGAAAACGAAATTGAATGCGCCCAAGTGAACATCGTGTGTAGATGTACTGGATATTCGTGACTCGGAGAACTTATTTCACAACATACCGCTTATGCTGTGACCGATTCAAAAAATGTTTCTTTTTTAGCTTTTATATTGATTCTTTGTATCCTCTCCAGCAACGAAAAAGAAAGAAAGAAAGAAATAGAATGAAAAAAAAAGTCTGTTTCTACATTCCCAATCCGACCGAAAACCAAATAATGCTGAATTCTCCGCATTGTGTCTAATTCGTGCCGTAAAGACATTTTATTAGTTTCAGTGCAATGGAATGCGAGGCATTAGGAATTCCATTTATTCCAAATTCGAGTCGAAATTGTTAGTAACCCAATTTCTGATGCTGATTCACTGTACCTACTTGAGATACTTCTTGCAGACTGTTTATGTCTTGCGACGCACTACAGTAAAGAAAACAAAAGTCAATCACTTTTCATGATTGATTGCATCGTTTGTGGGAACATTACAAAGGTTTTAATTGTTCCTATCACTATTCAAAAATAGATTTAATGACCTTTGCATTTCCCAATCTTGAAAACGAGATTTAAAAATCAGGAAACCTCGTTGAAATTTTAAAATTTTAAAAATATTCTCATTGCACAATTCCCAGCACAATACGCAGAGTGCTTGTGTATCCCGCTCTGTGCTTCAGAATCAATCTCGAATTCTAGATGGCAAATTCAAACTGCTGTACATTCCTTTCTGCGCACACACGACACGTAATGACATAACCGCAACAAATAATGGATTCCTTCACAATCTCTCGTGCAGTTTGCATTCGGCATCAGGATTCCCAGCACAAACCATAGATTAACTAACGCTTTGCTTTCATGTATCAATTCAAATTCATGCACACCACGCCACTCGGAGCTTTAAGCAATTTTTTTCCCTTCCCTTCTCTTTCCTAGTCGTTTTCACATGCCATTAACAAAAGCACGAGCAATAAAGATGAATTTAATGTCAACTCGTGGGGCCATAACATAATAGTGCGCGCACTATCGGCGAACAATTTCAATACACAACATCCGTAAGTTGATTTTGCTCTTTTGCCACGTCCGTCAAAATCTCCCAACGGCTCTGCAAGAAGCCGAAGGAAAAAAAACGTCCAACACGTGTGAACGGGAATGGATTCGTTGTAGGAGGTTTTGTCATCCCAACCCCAGGGTACCTTTCTGATGACGTTATTGATTGAAATGCAGTGGCAGGGAGCGCTCAATCATTCCCGATGGGCGGCACAAGGCGTGCGGAGTGAGAACAAGGATCAATAAATGTTGTCTTCTCCCCCCACATGACACGTACTACCCACTGCTATAT
The DNA here is from genome assembly GCA_034701245.1 of Strigamia transsilvanica. Taxonomy (NCBI): domain Eukaryota; kingdom Metazoa; phylum Arthropoda; class Chilopoda; order Geophilomorpha; family Linotaeniidae; genus Strigamia; species Strigamia transsilvanica. The sequence continues at coordinate 494 of JAQIXU010000491.1, read as the reverse complement.
ACTCGAACATCAAACAAACAAACAATCGAATCAGCAAGATACAATGGTGATTCGGTGGTGCTTTAAGCGCGTCTGCGATTGCGACTAACAAATTGCGTTGTTTCGCCGCTTTGGGTCAGTGCAACGTTTAATGTGTTGTCGTATTATTCCCGGATGTATGACATTGGTCGTAAAGGAATCAAGGATCGATAAACTAATGACCGAAAACAAAACCGAAAAGAACATCAAGCCGCAGTTACTAAACGATATAGTTTATCGATCAATGATAACATCGACACTCCCTGTGCTTCGCGACTGCAGTCTGGAGCGGCGCTTCCGAATCTTTTTAAGATGGTGGACCTGGTACCAGTAGGAACTCGTTTGGACATTTCGAAATTAAATTTGTCCAGATTTAAGCCTAGTACTCATAAGCTTTCAGAGTCTAAATATTTTTACAGTCTTAGTTTTTCAACAGCACCATTTCAAACGGAATGTTTCATCCTCTTATTATTCAG
>JAQIXU010000490.1:0-32310 GCA_034701245.1 Strigamia transsilvanica | reverse complement strand
ATCTTCTTCTCCGGAGTTGCCAAAGAGTAATGCAAATTATTAGTAAAACTGCAGAAATTAATTCAAGCTGCATTCTATTAACATTCAAGCTTAACCCTGAAATAAAATTATGTGAACATCCTCAAAACAAAAAAGTTATCATATTATCTCAATCTTTTTGTAGTTTTAGTATGCCTATTGAAACTGCCATACCTTTCATTCTGAAATGAGGAAAAAAGATTAGAGATAATTTAATTTGTCTGAGCTAGATAAATTAATAAATAATTAAATCTGAAAAGGAGCTAAGTTGAAATTTCGATTTGACTTTGTTCAATTTGACCCACAAATAATTTAACCTATTTGGAGTGTTTTGTACATTATTCATTTATTTATTTAACATTGAAATTGAAATTTCTGCTCCTTAGAAATCCCAGCATAACTCTAAGTTGGATGTCTTAATTTATAACCAAAAGCGCTTCTACTCAGCACTTCCAGGTTTTACCACCAGACAGCATGTGGCATGTGTTCAAAATAGAGAGCCTATATGCCATATATGGTATAAATACCATATAGTATATGGTATTTATACCAGAGAGTGGCCATGGTGAGAAAAACATGTCGGAATTTATACCACGTGATTGGATGTGGACCAATCATGATTGGTTCTGCCATGTTTTTCCCATAAATACCACATAGGCTCTCTAGTTCAAAACTGGTGTCAAAACAGCAGTGCCAAGTGTTACAATTTCATGAAAACACCATATATTTTCTCAAACAATTTTTCCTTAATTAGGGTAGTATTGACATGTTGGAAAAAAATCACACTTTATAGTAAGATTCACATAAGCAAATATTTATTTCCATGATTTATATTTTATTATTTATTATTTTTCAATCTAGGAGCCCTCAAATTTTTAAGTCTAGTGCAGTTGCAGTTTTACCCAATTTTTGTTAGTGGATTCAATTCCGTCGATTCACGTAGGCTTTTCAGTATTGCGAGGTGTTAAACGAACATTAATTCCATTTTTAGGCATGATAACTAATTTAACGGTAAATTCAATTTGATCTTGAGGGTCTATTGATTTAATATTAAATGAATGCAACAAGCGAGATAAAACCACTTTAATGCTCAACATGGCAAATTTTTGTCCTTTAGTAAGAAAAATAAGTTCATTAGTATTTATGCAATTTTGTTTGTGAATTCTGAAACTCACCCAAGCAATTTCTTATTCCCGGTGCAAATGGAATGTAGGCATAAGGATGTCTATTTACACAATTTTCAGGAAAAAATCTACTGGGATCAAATGTTTCTGGATTGGGAAATACAACTGGATCTCTGTGCAAGAAGTATGGCGCTATGGCAAGCGTAGATGGTGCAGGAACATTTTTGCCATCTTTAAACATGCGGATACAAATTTTTATTTCAATATAATTATTTTATTTTGTTCATTGTTTCCTACCAATCACTGCGTCAGTTTTAACTACTCGTCCGAAGAATGGAACAGGTGGATATAGTCGTTGAGATTCCTAAGCAAAATAATGTTTGCAGTTAAGTTGTAGTGTTGTTGGCAACGGTGAGTGTTAAATTAAACCTTAATAACACATTCTAGATATTTCATTCGGTTTAAATCATCTATTGTTATATATTTATTTTTGTCTTCACCTAGAAATCAATTTTAATTTTTTTGACCTGGTGACCCTACATTGGTGGGAAATTACCTAATATTGAGTCCAGTTCTTCTCGTACTTTTATTTGTATATGTTGATTATTTCCCAGGAGGGACAATGCCCAACTGATTCCAACTGCTGTGGTATCATGTCCGCCGAACATGATAGTATCAACTTCTTCGCGAATATCTGAATCAGATAAATTACATGTATCTGATGCTTCCAGCAGCGAATCTAAAAAGGCATGAGGTTTTTTCTTTGTATTTCCAATGCTTTTGGTTTTCGATTTTTGTTTCCAGTGGCCTTTTCTCTCTTGAATCACCTAGTTAGTTTCAGTTAATACATTATTTATATATATTTATTTATTTATTTATATATATTTATTTATAGAAATATGAATAATTACTAACTTTATCTGTAAATTCATGCACAATCGTCACACATTTTGCATGATCTCGACCTTCAGGAAATAATCTGAATAATAGATTCGGCCACCAATAAACCGTATGTATCCTTGTATGAACTATTTTCTTTAGACTGCACTCAAACCATAATTCAATTAATATATTATTAGTATTACAGTATTTAGTTAACTACAAGCTGATTCCATTTTGCAAAAAAGCTCAAATACAGTATAAGCAATCACACAAGAAAAGGACCATCCACATTGATAATACTTGATTCATTTGAAGTCGCCATGGCATTGCATATACTGAAACTTCCATAGGATGGCTATTCAAATTTTCTAGTCATGGGCAACACCATTCCCAAATGACCCGCTGTACAACTCCAACGCCAGGAGGAGTTTCTGGGTGACGACATTACCACCAAACAACCAATGGGAATGGTGCTAGATTCGGGAGATTAAAAGGACCGACTTCCTTTTGGTCAGTCTTCGCAGGTATTGCCGGCTTAAGGCGCAATCGAACAGTACAAAGTGAACTACCATTGCCTTAGTGGCATCTGTCTACACTTGAACTTCTTGTGTAACAATGCACTTCTTGTGTAAAATGTCCACCTTTCCGAAAAGGCATACTTTTTGAACTTTCTTGCTCATGGAACTCACATGTCAGCCTTACATACTGAACAAACAGTATGTACAGTACCTGTCTATAGCCTTTACATATGGTACCGGCGATTTATAATCTTTTAGAGCATTTACTTTTACACCCATGACTGCTTCTAAAATAGAAATGTGATATGTGTATTATAACCTACAATGCAATTAACGAGTCATTGCACCGCAAAGACTGTCCAACGTGAACAGTTTTATGAAGAAATGTATATCAAAAGATGATTTCTTCGTTTGCTGATTTAAAATTTCAAGTAACGTGTCAGTTTGTTCATTGAACACTTGAACAAAACCAGGCAATAAATTGAAATGAAAACATGGTATTATCAGTTTTCGACGTGCCTTCCATTTTTCACCAGCACTGGAATGAGTGACAAAATAATAAACAATAAACTATATATCTTAACTTTTAATTTAACCTTGTTAGAATACCAGTACCCAACCATGGATGAAGAAAATTGTAAATATCTGCTTTTTCAGTTAGACTTGGATTTGTCAAAACTGCCTATATTAAAATCAAATGAATTAGATCACAGCAATAAAAATTGGTTATGTGCTGCATCTTACTTCGACATCCTTTGCATTATGGAGGAATATCATAATTCCATTGCTTACCGAAACACGAAATCTTTTTGGCCATGCTTTATAATAAGAGTAAGCCAAAGGAAAAGCATCTAGCAAGAATTAAATGTCATTTATAAAAATAAGAGTCACATTTTGCTACTTAAATACCTCCATGCTCAATTTTTCGAGTTTCCAACAGATTGCCAATGATAGGCCATCCTGCAGGTCCTGGGAAGTCGTTTATACATTTTGCAAATTTTCTTCTCCGGAGTTGCCAAAGAGTAATGCAAATTATTAGTAAAACTGCAGAAATTAATTCAAGCTGCATCCTCAAAACAAAAAAGTTATGATATGAGAACAGTGCCCAGATATGATAACATCTCTAATTTTTTTGTATTTTTAGTATCTCTATTGAAACTTCAATACCTTTTGCAATTTGCTTTTTGCAGTTTGCATTTTGAAATGAGGAAAAAAGATTAGAGATAATTTATTTTGTTTGAGCGAGATAGTGTGGTGACCCTGATTGACCCACCTTCCAGGGCCACGGATAAGAACTCCGTGGACCTTCTTTATTTTTTTTTATTATTGTTAAATAAACTGTATTTAAGTTCCGAATATGATTTTTTCTATATGAGAAGCTGATTTATTCCAAAAATAAAAGTGGGTCGTTATTTTAATGATGTAAAATAATGTGTTTAATTTACCAGTATGTGTAACTTTGAGCAAATTGCACCTTAATTTGCACCCCAATTGCTAACGGTACTGCAGCTGCCGAGGATTAGATGCGTGCCGAGCAGCGGCGACGCCTGCCCACCCACGGACGGCAGAAGACCGATAGTGGTATCCAGGACGAGGATCGGTACGAGTTTCTGGCGATTAATCGCCTACGTCGCGTGGAATTTCAAGAGAAATTTCCGATCTGTTCCCAAGTCAACTTCGAGTTTCTCCAACTCTCCTTTTTTCTTTCTTTTTTTCACCTTTAAGTTAGGACTATGTCGTTAATTTTCCTGCCATAACTTTCGTGTAAAGTGGTAAGTTAGTGTTAACTCGATTTATTACTTGCTTGGGTGGAAGCTTTGAGCTATTCCAGTCTAATTAATAATCTGTTTTACTTGTTTTATTACCATTTCATATTTTACCATGAGTTTCCTGTACTCTATTCCTCGAATAAAACACCGTATTAGTTTTGTTTAAATTAATACGTTGCATTTTTTCTTTATTGTGAGACCTAATTTTAATTCCCCTAGACAAACCCATTGGCCATAGATGGCATTCTTGCGCGATCCACATCGAATCCGGATAATCTGAAGTGTATCAGTGTTTCTGATTAATTAATCTTGTATCCAAAGGAGAAATCCTGCATTACACGTGCATAACTTCTTAAGGTTAAATAGAAGTTCAAGGTTCTTTAGCTAAAGCGTAAACCAAGATTGCGACACGTGGGGGCCCGGCCGGGATTCTCTACCTGTTTGATAAACTAAATCCAGTTGAAAAATACTATTTCTTTCTTTTCTATTCTTTCATTCTCTCTTTTTTATTGTGTGTAGTGTCTCCACTGCGAGAAGATTCTCCGCTGCGTGAGAGGCGAGTTTGCCGCGAATATTAATGATTGAAGCGCTGCGCTGTCAAGCTCGACTGACAAGTGAGTGGAGCTCGACGGCGTACAAATGAGGTGCACAAGAACAACACTTTTATTCTTTAGGCCTTACATAAGCAAATGTTTGCATAATTCACATTTTTGTTTTTATTTTATTCTTCTCAATCTTGGAGTCCTAAAATTCGCAAGTCCAGTGCACCCTTCACCAAATTTTTCTTAGTGGATTCAAGTCCGTCGATCCACGTAGGCTTTTCATTATTGCGAGGTGTTAAATGAACATTAATTCCATTTTTAGGCATGATAACTAATTTAAAGGTAAATTCAATTTGATCTTGAGGGTCTATTGATTTAATGTTAAATGAATGCAACAAGCGAGATAAAATCACTTTAATGCTCAACATGGCAAATTTTTGTCCTTTAGTAAGAAAAAAAAGTTTATTAGTATTTATGCAATTTTGTTTGTGAATTCTGAAACTCACCCAAGCAATTTCTTATTCCCGGTGCAAATGGAATGTAGGCATAAGGATGTCTATTTACACAATTTTCTGGAAAAAATCTACTGGGATCAAATGTTTCTGGATTGGGAAATACAACTGGATCTCTGTGCACGAAATATGGTGCTATGGTGAGCGTAGCTGTTGCAGGAACATTTTTGCCATCTTTAAACATGCGGATACAAACTTTTATTTCAATATTATTATTTTATTTTGTTCATTGTTTCCTACCAATCACTGTGTCAGTTTTAACTACTCGCCCAAAGAATGGAATAGATGGATAGAGTCGCAGAGATTCCTAAGCAAAATAATATTTGCAGTTAAGTTGTAGTGTTGTTGACAACGGTAAGTGTTAAAATCAAACCTTAATAACACATTCTAGATATTTCATTCGGTTTAAATCATTTATTGTTATATATTTGTTTTTGTCTTCACCTGGAAATCAATTCAAATTCAATATAATTATATATTTTGCCATTATTGTAATAGGTAATGGGGAACACCTCAGAATCCAGGGTAATTTACCATATTGGCGTACGCATCAATTCCATAGAAAGCACTCTAACTACACCAAACTATGTCCAGCTACTCTGAACAGGAGCAACTACTGCTCTTTTTTTTAAAAGTGGCACTTAAGTTAGGCACCTTTTTATGTACTTGCTCCCTCTAATTTTAGAACCTGGCTACGCCCCTGCCATCAGTGTCCTGATTTTTAATTTATTTGACCTGGTGACCCTACATTGATAGGAAATTACCTAATATTGAGTCCAGTTCTTCTTGTACTTTTATTTGTACATGTAGATTATTTCCCAGGAGGGACAATGCCCAACTGATTCCAACTGCTGTGGTGTCATGTCCCCCGAAGATGCCAGTATTAACTTCTTCGCGAATATCTGAATCAGATAAATTACATGTATCTGATGCTTCCAGCAGCGAATCTAAAAAGGCATGAGGTTTTTTCTTTGTATTTCCAATGCTTTTGGTTTTCGATTTTTGTTCCCAGTGACGTTTTCTCTCTTGAATCACCTAGTTAGTTTCAGTTAATACATTATTTATGTATAAATTAGTTTATAGAAATATGAATAATTACTAACTTTATCTGTAAATTCATGCACAATTATCAAACATTTTGCCTGATCTCGGCCTTCAGGAAATAATCTGAATAATAGATCCGGCCACAAATAAACCGTATGTATTCTTGTATGAACTATTTCCTTTAGTCTGCACTCAAACCATAATTCAATTAATATATTATTAGTATTATCTAGTTAACTACAGACTGATTCCATTTTGGAAAAAAGTTCAAATATAAGCAATCTCAGAAAAGGACCATTCACATTGACGATACTTGATTCTTTTGAAATCACCATGGCATTACTGTATATATAGTGAAACTTCCATAGGATGGCTATTCAAACTTTTTGCTCATGGGCAACACCATTCCCAAATAACCCACTAGTACAACTCCAACATGCCAGGAGGAGTTGCAAGGTGACGACATTACCACCAAACAACCAATGGAAAAGGTGCAAGCAGAATAGGGCAATATTCTGGACATTAAAAGGACCGATTTCCTCTTGGTCAGTCTCGGCAGGCAGTGCCGGCTTAAGGCACAATAGAACGGTACAAAGTGGACTACCATCGCTCTAGTGGCGTCTGTCCACACTTGCACTTCTTGTGTAACAATGTCCACCTTGAGAGAAGGCTTAGTTTTTGAACTTTCTTGCTCATGGAACTCACAAGTCAGCCTTACATACTGTGCACACAGTAAGTACAGTACCTGTCTACAGCCTTTACATATGGTACCGACGATTTATAATCTTTTAGAGCATTTACCTTTACACCCATGACTGATTCTAAAATAGAAATGTGATACTTGTTTTAAAACCTACAATGCAATTAACCAGTCATTGCACCGCAAAAAATGTCCAAAGTGAACAGTTTTATGAAGAAATGTATATCAAAAGATGATTTCTTCATTTGCTGATTTAAAATTTCAAGTAATGTGTCAGATTGTTCATTGAACACTTGAACAAAACCAGGCAATAAATTGAAATGAGAACATGGTATTATCAGTTTTCGACGTGCCTTCCATCTTTTACCAGCACTGGAATGATTGACAAAATAATAAACAATAAATTATATATCTTATTTTCAATTTAATCTTGTTAGAATACCAGTACCCAACCATGGATGAAGAAAATTGTACATATCTGCTTTTTCAGTGAGACTTGGATTTGTCAAAACTGCCTATATTAAAATCAAATGAATTACATCACAGCAATAAAAATTGGTTATGTGCTGTATCTTACTTCGATATCCTTTGCATTATACAGGAATATCATAATTGCATTGCCTACCGAAACACGAAATCTTTTTGGCCATGCTTTATAATAAGAGTAAGCCAAAGGAAAAACATCTAGCAAGAATAAAATGTCATTTAAAAAAATAAGAGTCACATTTTGCTACATAAATACTTCCATGCTCAATTTTTTTAGATTCCAACAGATTGCCAATGATAGGCCACCCTGCAGGTCCTGGGAAGTCATTTATACATTTTGCAAATCTTTTTCTCCGGAGTTGCCAAAGAGTAATGCAAATTATTAGTAAAACTGCAGAAATTAATTCAAGCTGCATTCTATTAACATTCAAGTTTAACCCTGAAATAAAATTATGTGAACATCCTCAAAACAAAAAAGTTATGATACGAGAACAGTGCCCAGATATGATATTATCGCTAATCTTTTTGGAGTTTTAGTTTGCCTATTGAAACTACAATACCTTTGACTTTGAAATGAGGAAAAAAAGATTAGAGACAATTTAATTTTTCTGAGCTAGATAAATTAATAAATAAGTAAATCTGAAAAGGAACTAAGTTGAAAATTCCGATTTGACTTTGTTCAATTCGACCCACATATCACATCCTGTGACAAATAATTTAACCTATTTGGAATGTTTTGTACATTATTCATTTGTTTATTCAACATTGAAGTTTCTGCCCCTTAGAAATCACAGCATAACTTTTAAGTTGGCTTCTACTTAGCACTTCCAGGTTTTACCATCAGACAGCATGTGGCATGTGTGTGCAAAGCTGTTGTGAAAACAGCAGTGCCAAGTGTTAAAATTTCATGAAGTACTCCATATAATTCCTTTAAACAATTTTTCTTCAATTAGAGTTGTATTGACATGTTGGAAAAAAAATCAAACTTTATATTAAGATTCACATAAGCAAATATTTATATCCATGATTCATATTTTATTATTTATTTTTTTTCAATCTGGGAGCCCTCAAATTCCCAAGTGTAGTGCAGTTGCAGTTTTACCAAATTTTTGTTAGTGCATTCAAGTCAGTTGACTCATGTAGGTTTTGCGGTATTTCGAGGTGTAAGATGAACATTAATTCCATGTTCTGGCACCATAACTATTTTAATTGTAATTCCAACACGATCTTGAGGGTCTAATGATTCAATAATAAATGAATGCAACACACGCGCTAAAACCACTTTTAACTTCAACATGGCGAACTTTTGACCTTTACAAAACAAAATCAAAAAAATTACATATTTTGTTTTTATTATTTTAGAATTTTACCTATGCAATTTCTTGATCCAGCCGAAAATGGAATGTAAGCAAAAGGATTTCTGTTTACACAATTTTCTGGAAAAAACCTACTGGGGTCAAATGTTTCTGGATTTGGAAATACAACTGGATCTCTGTGCAAGAAGTATGGTACTATGTTGAGTGTAACTTGTGCTGGAACAATTTTGCCGTCTTTGAATATGTGGATGCAAATTTTTCTTTCAATATTATTATTTTTATTTTGTCCATTGTTTCTTACCTATCACTGTGTCAGTGTTCACTTTTCGAGCAAAAAGTGGAACAGACGGATAAAGTCGTAGAGATTCCTAAACAAAAATAATATTTGCACATAAGTTTTACTGTGGTTAGTAATGTACAGTTGTGTTAAAAAAAACTGGATGTCCACCGTATGCTGGCAATTGAAATTGTGAGTAATTTCATGTGTTGTCATCAAATGGTCAAAATCGGACTAAAAATAATAAATGCCAATGACTAGCTGAATCGATGCCAATGACCTACAAATTCTTTTCTGTGGTTAGAATTTGCAAACCTGGCACTGTTGCAGGATTACAGGCAAAAAACATTTTTCCAGCTGAAAAGTGGTTGGGAAACTGTTTTTCACCCATATCTCAAAAAACATACTGTACCAAAATCCCGGTGCTGAAAAATATTCCGGGATTGACTGCAATACAGTGGACACAAAACCGTTTTCTACATTAGGCCAAGTCAGCACAGAGCCTAGAGCCTACAATATTTCACTTCACAATAATCAAAAGCCTCTAGAAAAATAGTGCCTAGGATTTACGAAAGTCTTAAAACCGCCCTGAGTGGACATTTAGCTTTTTTTAACATGAGTGTACAGTACTGGTACCTTAATAACACATTCTAGATATTTCATTCGGGTTAAATCATTAATTGTGACATGTTTGTTTTTGTCATCACCTGGAAAATGTAAATGAAAGCAAACCCCATTTAATTGTGCACCTAGCCATTTGGTGCATTCAAAGTTTCTGATTATTTGGATTTTGGTGTTTCTATAACCAGCAAAAACAGAATCAAAATACATGCCTATCTGTGAATATGTGTTTTTGGGTTTCATTCTCGATCCTGCAAGCACGGCTCGAATTTGCATAAAAACATGGATTGGACAACACAGTGGAGAAATATTATTTACTCTGATGGCTTTAGCTATTATTGTCATGATTTTCGAAAGGTGGTGTAGCTCATGACTCGACAGCAAATGGAAGGTGACTCAGTAATCATATGGGCACTATTGGATTTAGGAAAAAACAGAAACTTTGAATGCACCTATAGTTGCTTAGAAATTGATGTATTTGGAACTGGAATAGAGGATAAAAACATGTTGTGATTAAAATTGGAATAACAAGAGCTACTCTACATTCCAAATTGAAGTGAACGGTAAAGTTTTGGAAGCATTCTGCTTTACTGGTATGTGAAATTTACCTACTATTGAATCTAATTCTTCGTGCACTTTTTTTTGAATATGTTGATTATGTCCTAAAAGGAACAATGTCCAGCTGATTCCAACTGCAGTGGTGTCATGGCCCTCAAACAAGAAAGTATCAACTTCTTCGCGGATATCTGAATCGGATAAATTCTTTCCATTATCAGAAGCTTCAAGAAGCGAATCTAAAAGAGCACGAGGTTCTTTATTTTTCTTTTCGAAGCTTTCTGTTTTTGATTTTTGTTCCCAGATGACTTTTCTTTCTCGAATCACCTAATCAGTTAAAACATTAAACAGTATATAAATAGTTTAAGTGAATAAGTATCCTAACTTTTTCTGTAAATTGGTGTATAATCTTCACACATTTTGCAAAATCCCGACCTTCAGAAGATAATCTGAATATCGGCTCAGGCCATAAATACACCTTGTACATTCTTGAATGGATTATGTCTTTTATTCTGCAATCAAACAATTCAATGGTACATTATTTGTATTTAGTTCATTAGAGGATGATTCCTACAAACAAGAAACAAAGCTCATACCAAGCAAGAAAGAGACTATTTACAGTACATTGATGAAGTTGCAATAATATTTACATTTACTGATGCCTCCATTGGTTGGCAGTTTTAATCTTCTTGCTTAATAGCAAAAAGTTTGATTTATTTTCTTATTGAGTATTATTTTTCTAATATTTAATCGATTTTTAATGTATTCTTTTAGACGTATGGTAACCCTAGAAGATAGCAGTGTCCATCTTGAGAGAAAGCTTACTTTAATTCTAACCTTTCTTGTATGTAAAAATCAGCCTTTTATAGCACCTTTCTATAGCTTTGATGTATGGCGCTGGTGATTCATAATTAATTAGAGCATTTACCTTGACACCCATCACTGATTCTAAAATAGAAATGTGTAATACGCAATCAAGTCAGTATAATGCAAGTAAACGAATACTGAACCGCAAATAATGTCCAATGTGCACAATGTTATAAAAGAATAAATATCAAATGATGGTTTATTCACGTGTTGACTCAAAACTTCAATTAATGTGTCACATTGCTCATTGAACACTGGAATAAAATCAGACAAAATACGTAAATGGAAAGATGGTGTTAGTAATTTTCTACGCATATGCCATTTTCGACCAGTGCTGGAATGAGTATTAAATAGAAATAAATGGTCATTAACTATATCCTGAACTATCAAATTAACCTCGTTAGAAGACCCGTACCCAACCACGGATGAAGAAAATCGTATAAAAGTGATTTGTCAATAAGAGTTGAACTTGTCAAAACTGCCTACATTCAAATCAAGGAAATAAACAATAGCAATAAGAATTGGTTTGATAGCTCACTTCTACGTCGTTTGCATCATAAAGGAGTATCATAATTTCGTTGCCGGCCCAAACGCGAAACCTTTTTGGCCATTTTTTACAATAATAGCACAGTACGGGGAAACTATCTAGTAAAATAACATTGTTACTTAATAAATAATAGATGTGCAACAATACGAATTCATACTTCCATGTCGAATTTCTCGAAATGCTAATGAATTTCCAATGATGGGCCATCCTGCTGGTCCTGGAAATTGTTTTATACATTTTGCAATTTTTTTTCTCTGCAGATGCCAGAGAGCAAACCAAATTATTAGTATGACTGCAGAAATTAATTCAACGTGCATTCTCTTGTTGATCAAGTTGAACTGTGAAATGTAATCAAGCACACTTGATAATATAAGCTTAGTATACAATATTCTTGTTACTTCATATCACTAGATGCACACATACGAGTACTTTGGAGTTTGATATGATAAACTTATGTTGATCAGAAAAGAGCACTATAGATTAGATTCTCATAAACTTGATAATTTAATTGAATAGGGCGCTGCTCACAATAGGGTGCACCTGCTATCAATTAATTTACTTTGTTGTTTGAACTTATTTTCCAACTGGTGTTGGTAGTGGGTTAGATCTAGGACTAGAAACTGCAGGTTAAAATTCCAATCCAGAGTACTCCTATGCTGTCATTGGCTGAAAGGTTGTGTAACGCATTATGAGGACTTCCGACAGACCTCGTCTAACACAATGCATTGCGTTTTCATGTCCCTCGTCGTCGATATTCAACTTCTCACCTGAGATTTTAGTTTTGTGCATTTAACACTTTTATTCTTTAGGACTTACATAAGCAAATGTTTGCATGATTCACATTTTTGTTTTTATTTTATTTTTCTCAATCTTGGAGTTCTAGAATTTGCAAGTACAGTGCACCCTTTACCAAATTTTTCTTAGTGGATTCAATTCGGTCGATTCACGTAGGCTTTTCAGTATTGCGAGGTGTTAAATGAACATTAATTCCATTTTTAGGCATGATAACTAATTTAGCGGTAAATTCAATTTGATCTTGAGGGTCTATTGATTTAATATTAAATGAATGCAACAAGCGAGATAAAATCACTTTTATGTTCAACATGGCAAATTTTTGTCCTTTAGTAAGAAAAATAAGTTCATTAGTATTTATGCAATTTTGTTTGTGAATTCTGAAACTCACCCAAGCAATTTCTTATTCCCGGTGCAAATGGAATGTAGGCATAAGGATGTCTATTTACACAATTTTCAGGAAAAAATCTACTGGGATCAAATGTTTCTGGATTGGGAAATACAACTGGATCTCTGTGTAAGAAATATGGCGCTATGGTAAGCGTAGCTGTTGCAGGAACATTTTTGCCATCTTTAAACATGTGGATACAAATTTTTAATTCAATATTATTATTTTATTTTGTTCATTGTTTCCTACCAATCACTGTGTCAGTTTTAACTAATCGCCCGAAGAATGGAACAGGTGGATAGAGTCGTTGAGATTCCTAAGCAAAATAATGTTTGCAGTTAAGTTGTAGTGTTGTTGGCAACGGTAAGTGTTAAATCAAACCTTAATAACACATTCTAGATATTTCATTCGGTTTAAATCATCTATTGTTATATATTTGTTTTTGTCTTCACCTGGAAATCAATTCAAATTCCACATAATTATATATTTTGCCATTATAATAAAAAGTGCCCCCTCCCCCCCATAATGTCGTTCCACTTGGTTCCAGAAGGCCCGAAGTGCCATTTTAGGGACGCATCACCGTCAGGAGGGTGTCTAGGGCGGTGAGACATTTCTCCTCTCTAGAACCTGAAAACGTTTTAGTGTCCTAAAATGACCAATTCAACACTAAATTTGAAAAACTTCAGGTTTAAATATTTTCTCGATTTTCAGTCAATTAAAACCTATCAGAGATTTTTTTCACGAATCTAGAGCAAACATGGGATGGACAATTATTCATTAAGCTACTCAAATTTGAGTTTCGAACACCATTTCATGACTTTATGCATTGCAACTTTGAAAGTAACAATGCAATCCAAAATATTTCAATTGAAAAATGCACACGACAGTCCACATTTTCTAAAATTCTAAAGACTTGTTTTTTTAACTAAATGCAGGGGTGAGGCTGATTCTACCCACGCAATCCGGTAACTTCCCCACTGCCACAGGCAGCATAGTAGTCACCGGCGTGACCTCTGATGGAAGGAGTTGGAGGAAGCTGGCTTAACTAGCCCGGCAGAGCTCTAGAATCTGAGGTTCAAGCACAAGGAAAAAAGACACTGGCATGGGGACATCCTCACAGTTGTGCAGCCAAGTCTTTACTGACAACAATCAAGATATGAATTTACAAAGAAAACTCACAATTAACAGCACAGAGGCAAAGTCTTGAATCCAACTGTGACCTGGTGGCCGCCATCGGCTCTGGCGCCACAGGTCCACCCCTTCACGCGACCCATACGATTACACGTTTGGTCAACGTACAATTCTGTTTGCGTATATAAGCCAAATTTGTTTTAATAAAGATTAGTCTAACTTTGTCAAACGCGTTGACACCTTTCGCTCGAGACTCACATGGCGCAGTCGACGTAAACGAACCGCCGTAACGCACGAAAAATCTACGGAAATCGAGAACGCACGCATCGAATCGAACTAACTATAATGGCTAACGTGAATTCTTTTACGGACGAAGATATATTGAGATCGTCAAACATCCCAATGATTCGACGATTTACGGCTCAGGAATTGCGAACCGAATGTGAAAATCGGGGCATCGTAGTGCCGAACACCGCGACCAAGGAAAACCTAATCGAAGCGCTGATTATGGACAACGAATCCAATCCAGCGGACAACGACGATTCGTCCGACGCAACGAAGGACGAAACCATCGCTACCCCAACGACGCAACCCGATCTCAACGACATGGCCACGATTATTAAACTGCTGTCAGCACAGATGTTGATTAAACCAAACGCAACGGAAACCACCAAAATAAAACACGAGACGAATACCGCTAAAAACATCCCGCCGTTTCACGGTAACGATTCGGAGGACATATGGCAATTCATACGGTTATTAGATAAAGCAGCGACCACGGGAAATTGGTCAGAAAACGCGAAAATTGTTTACGCGAACAGTTTGCTTAAAGATCACGCCCAAGATTGGTACCTTCTCGACGGCAGCGAAATTGACACGTGGGACGAATGGAAAGAATCAATTACCGACTTCTTGGGCGCCAATGAAACCTGGACCGAATGGAGGGATCGCATGAAAGCACGCACGCAGGCCAAAGGCGAGACGTTGGCGAGATACGCGGCCGCCAAATTCGCGCTAATAAAGTCAACAAAACGGGATTTTCCAGTCACGACCAAAGACATGGTCCTGATGATGATCGAAGGGGTTTGGACCGCAAGCACGCGTATCTCTCTGCATATGCTGAAAGATTGGCCGATTCGAGACGTAATCGAGCATCTACGCCAGCTCGATAAAACTAACCCAATTAGTTATGGCGCTAAAAATTCTGAGAAATCGTACACATCAGACAATAAATCGCGCAACGAGAGTCGGAATAACGCCAACGACCAGAACAAGAAAGGAAACGGCTATCGAGGCAACAATAGCCGACCAAACCCCGATAACTACCGATTCGGGAACGACATTACAAAGACGAAATGTTACCGCTGTCAGGAGATGGGACACACGTCGTACAACTGCCCACTGCCGGACACACGGAAACAAGAAACGAAGAGTGCACCTAAAGCAGAAAAAAAGGTTTTGTGTACTTTTGTATCTAAGTACCCCAGCACGGGCTTTTCAATCATCGACGTGCACGTGGAAGAAGCGAATCGAACAGTGGAAACAATTTTCGATCAAGCAGCGAACATCTGCCTTATCAGGAACAACTGTTTGATCGACAAAACGCGTATTCGACCAAACAGTGCTAACGAGCGTTTGAACGGGTTAAACGGCAGTGCGACGCCCGTCGGATACACCGACATCAAGATCACCATGGGCGGGGAACAATTCCAGATCAAGAACGTCGCAGTCCTCGAGGACACGCCGTACGAAATGTTGCTTGGTACAACATTCCGCGACGACGAAAATATGGTTTGGAGCACGGAAAGTGGCGGGACGCTGACCATCAACAAGACCTTTAAACATTCGCGCGCTGTACACTACATCCAAGCTTGGAACACTCCCGCAGCTGCGGCAGCAAACGAATCGACATATAGCTGCAAACACGAAAACCGATGGGAGGAACTTAGCGCAAACGCATCTACACGTAAGGATATGATGTTTGAGTTGGTAACTAACAACGTAAACGATCTCAGCGCGGAGACCGACGAGAAATTTCGCGAGGAACTCGAAACCGTTATCGCCAATACCGACGTATCGGTCTCCACCGAGCAGAGGGAACAGCTCCGCCAGACGTGTATGCAAAATTACGCCGCTTTTACACATAGTGCGCCGTTAGGACTTTGTACTGACGTAGAGTGCGAGATCACTCTTAAAGACGACACGCCCATACGCGAGAAACCAATTAGGTTTAACGACAAGGACGCGGAATTCGTATCAAAAACCATCAAAAAATGGCAAGAATTAGGAATCTGTCGCCCCTCGACTTCAAGAAATAACTTTCGGTTATACGTCATTAATAACCCGACGAACGTAACAACGCCACAACGGATCGTTCTGGACCTTCGCCCGCTTAACGCGAAACTCGACCTGAGGGTGTACAAGATGCCCACCATCGACGAAGCAATCGAGGAGCTCACCAAAAAGCAGCCATTACTGTTCAACACAGTGGACGTAGCCCAGGCTTTTTATAACGTTCGCATCAGGAAGGAGCACCAGTCCATAATCGCGTTCTGGACACCGTTGGGACAGCAAGAATTATTACGGATGCCCATGGGGATGGCAAACTCGCCCTTTATAATGCAGAATGTCATGGACGACGTCTGCAGGGATATTGAAAGTTCGGTGCCGTACATTGACGACGTTGGGCAAGGACACAAGGATACCGACACGTTAATCAAAAACTTTGATCATCTTTTACGCGAGTTAATTCGAAAAGGCTTAAAAATACACTTGTCAAAGTGTCAGCTGTTATCACGGAAAATTCGATTTTTAGGATATATTATTTCAGCATCGGGCCGACAGACCGACCCTGCAAGAATGGAGTCGATAAATCGCTTTGTTAACTTCAAAACGATCAAGCACGTTCGCGCGTTTTTAGGTTTTGCAAGTTATTACCGACGATTCATAAAAAACTTTGCTGCTAAAGTAAAAATTCTAACGTTACTCACGCGGAAAAACGAGACGTTCACGCTCACTGAAGAGCATTGGTCGGCAATAAGGAACATCAAAGAAGAACTGATGACTTGTATCGAGCTGGCCCATTTTCGAAGCGACTGTGAAACAATGTTGTGCGTCGACGCATCCCACGACGGACTCGGAGCGTGCCTGCAGCAAAAACACGACGGGAAGGAAGTCACTATAGCGTTCGGAAGCAGATCTATCCCCAGTTCGTACGAAAACGCTCACTCTAACGAATTAGAATGCTTAGCTGTACATTGGTCGGTAACGGAGAAGTTTAGATTTTACCTAGCGGGGCAATCGAAATTCATTATCTATACGGACAATTGGGCAGTGGCTCACCTAACGTCGAAAAGGGACATTAATCGTAAATATGCACGATGGATTTTAGATTTGCAGGAATTTTCGTTCGAGGTGAAGCACAAGAACGGGTCTGACAACACAGTTCCCGATGCACTCTCGCGCATAACGGACAACGACCTCACGAATGTCGTACTTGCTATCGTGAAAGCACGGGATTTACGATTGAGCAACGAACAGAAGCGCGAGAAATGGTGGGATAACGCTGACGCCTCGGATTTCGTAGAAAAGAATAAGCTTCTGTACAAGAAAATAACCGACAACGGAAAAATTATGCTCAAGTTAGTAATACCGGGAAAATACACGACCGAGATGATCACGGCCGCGCACATCGAGGGAGCGCATGCAGACGCACTAAAAACGCTGACAAGACTGCAAAGCAGACATTGGTGGCCTCGAATGGCACAGCAGGTCGAGGACGTTATAAAAACCTGCCAACGCTGCCAAACACATAACAGACTTACGCGAAAGGCTCCCGGACTATTAATACCCCGAAAAATTCCTACGCGCCCCTTCGAAGAAATAGCAATCGACCACGCCGGGCCTTACAAATCGCACGCGCGATTTACTCATATTTTAGCAATCGTGGATTTAACTACGCGTTTTATTATCGCCGTGCCAGTCAAAAGTACTAGCGCAACCGCGACCATCGCCGTATTGCGTGAGAAAGTCATCTCGAGATTTGGAGCCCCGCGCAAAATAATTTCGGACGCATTCCCTAGCTTTATGTCGGTTGAGATGAGGGGATTTTGTAACGAGAAAAACATCACCGTGGAGACAACACCGCCATATCACCATCAAGCCAACGGTTTGGTCGAGCGGACCATTCAAACAATTACGCAAGGATTGAGAAAGTTTGACGCTAATGAGAGCAAATGGGTCGCTCACCTGGACACCGTCGTGTGGGGATTAAACACGAACCGTCAATCATCTTCGAAATTTTCTCCTTTTGAGCTGTTACACGCGTACAACCCGGACTACGCAGCCGACGCCGACAGACGTTTTGCTACTGAAGAGGACAGCCCTATTTTCGAATTATTGGAGAAAAGAGGAAACGCGCGTGAGAATCTTCAAGCCTGCCTCAAGAATCAAAAACAGCGATTCGACAGAAACAGAGAAGAAGATACGAACAAAATCGGAGATAAGGTACTTTACACGAAGGGCAAGCGGGTTACGAAATTCGACGAGCTTTACTCAGGTCCGTTCACCATTGTCGAACGACTGGGAAACAATATCGTCGTGCTCGACGACGGGGATCGGACATGGAAAGCCCACAGCTCACAAGTGAAGCCCTATTTGGAGGAGGATCTTGGAACTAATGAGTAATCTTTTAAGGGGGGGTCATGTGACCTGGTGGCCGCCATCGGCTCTGGCGCCACAGGTCCACCCCTTCACGCGACCCATACGATTACACGTTTGGTCAACGTACAATTCTGTTTGCGTATATAAGCCAAATTTGTTTTAATAAAGATTAGTCTAACTTTGTCAAACGCGTTGACACCTTTCGCTCGAGACTCACACCAACATTCTTACATTATTGCTAACAATGGCTTAAAATAGACTTGTCATGAAAATAGGGAAAATACATATTAACAAGCCTAAAAAACAAGTACACAATCAAAAGGTACTCTAAATTCACCAAGCTTCTTCCGGCTACTCTGACCAGGAGCAACTACTGCCCTTTTTTTAAAAGTGGCACCAAATAGTCTGCACCTGATAAGTTGATGCTAAATTCGAACTGCCATCAGTGTCCTGATTTTTAATTTCTTTGACCTTGGTGACCCTACATTGATAGGAAATTACCTAATATTGAGTCCAGTTCTTCTTGTACTTTTATTTGTATATGTTGATTATTTCCCAGGAGGGACAATGCCCAACTGATTCCAACTGATGTGGTGTCATGTCCCCCGAACATGCCAGTACAAACTTCTTCGCGAAGATCTGAATCAGATAAATTACATGTATCTGATGCTTCGAGCAGCATATCTAAATAAGTATGAGGCTTTTTCTTTGTATTTCCAATGCTTTCGGTTTCTGTTTTTTGTTTCCAGTGGCCCTCTCTGTCTTGAATCACCTAGTTAGTTTCAGTTAATACATTATTTATATATATTTATTTATTTATTTATATATATTTATTTATAGAAATATGAATAATTACTAACTTTATCTGTAAATTCATGCACAATCGTCACACATTTTGCATGATCTCGACCTTCAGGAAATAATCTGAATAATAGATTCGGCCACAAATAAGGCGTATGTATCCTTGTATTGATTATTTCCTTTAGTCTGCACTCAAACCATAATTCAATTAATATGTTATTAGTATTATTTAGTTAACTTCAGGCTGATTCCATTTTGGAAAATCGCTCAAATATAAGCAATCACATAAGAAAAGGACCATGCACATTGATGATACTTGATTCATTTGAAGTCGCCATGGCATTACATATAGTGAAACTTCCATAGGATGGCTATTCAAACTTTCTGGTCATGCTCAACACCATTCCCAAATGACCTGCTGGTACAACTCCAGGAAGAGTTGCTGGGTGACGATGACGACATTACCACCAAACAACCAATGGGAAAGGTGCAAGCAGAATGGTGCAAGATTCGGGACATTAAAAGGACCGACTTCTTCTTGGTCAGACTCGGCAGGCAGTGCCGGCTTAAGGCACAATCGAACGGTCCACTTTTGTACAAAATGGACCACCATCGCCCTAGTGGTGTCTGTCCACACTTGCATTTTTTGTGTAACAATGTCCACCTTGAGAGAAGGCTTACTTTTTGAACTTTCTTGCTCATGGAACTCACAAGTCAGCCTTACATACTGTTTGTACCTGTCTACAGCCTTTGCATATGGCACCGGCGATTTATAATTTTTTAGAGCATTTACCTTTACACCCATAATTGATTCTAAAATAGAAATGTGATATGTGTATTAAAACCTACAATGCAATTAACCAATCATTGCACCACAAAGAATGTCCAAACTGAACAGTTTTATGAAGAAATGTATATCAAAAGATGATTTCTTCATTTGCTGATTTAAAATTTCAAGTAATGTGTCAGATTGTTCATTGAACACTTGAACAAAACCAGGGAATAAATTGGAATGTATACATGGTGTTAACAGTTTACGACGTGACTTCCATTTTTTACCAGCACTGGAATGAGTGACAAAATAATAAACAATAAACTATACATCTTAACTTCAATTTAACCTTGTTAGAATACCAGTACCCAACCATGGATGAAGAAAATTGTACAAATCTGATTTTTCAGTGAGACTTGGATTTGTCAAAACTGCCTATATTAAAATCAAATGAATTAGATCACAGCAATAAAAATTGGTTATGTGCTGCATCTTACTTCGACATCCTTTGCATTATGGAGGACTATCATTATTCCATTGCCTACCGAAAGACGAAATCTTTTTGGCCCTGCTTTATAATAAGAGTTAAGCAAAGGGAAAATATCTAGCAAGAATAAAATGTCATTAAAAAAAATAAGAGTCACATTTTGCTATTTAAATACTTCCATGCTCAATTTTTCGAAAGATTAACAGATTGCCAATGATAGGCCACCCTGCAGGCCCTGGGAAGTCGTTTATACATTTTGCAAATCTTCTTCTCCGGAGTTGCCAAAGAGTAATGCAAATTATTAGTAAAACTGCAGAAATTAATTCAAGCTGCATTCTACAAGTATTAACATTCAAGTTTAAACCTGAAATAAAATAATGGGAACATCCTCAAAACAAAAAAGTTATGGTATGATAACAGTGCCATATGTGATATTATCTGTAATCTTTTTTTAGTTTTGGTATGCCTATTGAAACTGCAATACCTTTTATTTTGCAATGAGGGAAAAAGATCAGAGATTATTTAATTTGTCTGAGCTACTTTGTTCAAATAATTTAACCTATTTAAACTATTTGTAGTGTTTTGTACATTATTCATTTATTTATTCAACATTGAAATTTCTGCTCCTTAGAAATCTCTGCATAACTCTAAGTTGGCTTCTCCCAATTTTACCAAAAGCATTGTATTAAGCACTTTCAGGTTTCACCACCAGACAGCATGTGTTCAAAAATGTTACCACAACAGCAGCGCCAAGTGTTACAATTTCATAAAATACAAAATAATTGTGAAATAAAATTGTTGCTATTAAGTCATGCTTTCAATGGAAAGAGGCGACAATTTTTATGTACACAAGTGTAGTCCTCAAACCTTGCCGTCTGAGATTAAAATGAAGTCCAACAAGTTGCTGTCTTAATTCTGCAGTAAATTTACCAGCATGAGATGCATCTTGGACTGGGTTGTGCTAGTGATGCTTGACCTCATAGGTACTGTAATACCGCTTCAATACTGACTGCTATGTTCAAGCCATAATGAAAGGAAAGGCATGAGGTCCTGGTCATCCAGATGTGCTGTGCAGTGTTCAAGACTCTCTTCCATGACTGATGGTGAGAAGAAAAGCTTAAAGCAATATAACTTCCCAATGTTTGAATTTTATTAAACATGTATGATAGTGGATTACACAGTTATATATCTCATTGGCAATTTTTGATCCAGTCAGTCATCCTCAAAGATGCCCTTTGCCACTTCTCGCACTATCCCTTCAACTTTGTGAGCAGTGCAAATTCCAGATCCAATTTTAAGAGGGTTCCAAAAGCTTTCCTACAAAACAAGTGCAGTATATTTAAAAAAAAATTGGATTTATTTGTTGATGCAAAAAGTTCTATCTTTATTTCTGGGAATAGAAAACAAAGGAAATCTGGCTAGAATAAGCGCTAGGGGAACGAACTAATTCCAGTATAATTGTGTATCCATGAATACGTTTCCAGCTACACTAACTATACTGGATTTAGTAGAAACGTGCTGGGAAGGGATAGTAAGGAAATGTGTGAGGAACATTATGTTTTCAATACTTCTCTTTCTTTGCAGCTGTATCCTAGTGCACACTCGCACAAGAATTTTCCACCACACGTTTCATTTTCTGCACGTAAACCTAGGCAACTGACACAAAAAATATGCGTATATACGACAATATAAAAATATTAATAAATATAATTATCAAAAAAATTTTCTACCTTTTTACAACACCGAAATCTTTACAACATTCGTTTTGTTTGTCACAACCTTCATCACATGTTTTTGCATTTACACCCTCCAACTGAAACGCATAATTTCAAAATGTAATGTCAAATAATACAATATCATATACCAAGTTACCGACCAATGCTAAAACACAAATACTCAAGGCTATAATCATTATATACTTCATGTTGAGCGAGTAGAGATGAGAATAATGAAAATACTGTAAAATTAAAGAAATTGTTCTAATTAATTTAAATATTTTGTTGGTAGGACCGAACTACCGTAGGCATCACACTCTAGTGATCGATTATATTTCCTAGGAGACACCGATCGCTCCCGCTTCTCCTTCCCAAATCCCAATACACTCCACACACAAATTCTATCAACTAAGGATATGTATCTATTACAAAATGTTTATCAAATGGGTAAGGTTTAACTTGTACTGAATTCAGTGCACATTCTGCTCTAAATTCCGTTCGTGGATTCGAAATACTGAATATGAAATAAACCGCCAGGAGAAAATACTCGATATCACTGTAATTGTACCCGGATGTAGTAACAAGTTTTTCCTTTTTTTTTTTCTTTTTAGAGTTTGAAGGACAAGAAAATGCGAAAAAATGGAATTTTCAATTGGATTTCTTCACAGAATATTAATATAACATGAAAATATTCATCTGAGATTGGTTCAAGCAGTGAAATCGCAGATTGGATCATCAGTAGGTAAATATGAAATGAGCTGAATATTTACCTGTTGTGTGATGTCCAGCAAAGTTGGATTATGTAACTGAATGTTGTCACGCCTTTTAGTTCCCACGACTTATAAGGAAGTAATTATGTCGTGTTTCGACAGTTTCTTCCAAGGATTTTGCAATTTTTAAGTGGAAATGTATTAAAAAGATAAACACATGTCATCAAATTTAATTGCATTTGTGATTGTCTGTTGCAGTTGTTTGTGATTTTAATATTTTGTTTTGTATTATTTATTTGACTTATTTTTTAGCGACAAATGGCGACACTATTTAATTTTTTTTTTGTTTGATACTGTTTTAATACAATAGTTATTTATTTATTTATTTAGATTTTCGTTCTGTTTTCATGATCAATTGAAGTCCACCAAGTCGGCCATGATGATGCACAGGTTCCCTCGACGTCTCCGTACAGTGTTTGAAATTTCATTGCAACATCTGGTGGCGGAATGCCGAAACTTTGGATTTTCGTGTTTTGATGTCAGGTGGCAGCAAGTTCAGTTTGACGTCATAACTGCTAAAGTTGTTCAATGGAGCCAGCGGTTTTCGTCAGGAAATGGCACAAACTTCACCAAATATTTCACAGGCGTAATACATAGTCTATTAAAAATCTTCTTTTTAATATTGTGAAGTTATATAAATTCTATTTTATATTCTTTATAGGTCATATGCTCACACACAACCTAATGGCTAAAGCCTGCCTGCTACCAACAAGAGATAGCTTTCCCTCTGCGCTGTGATTGGCTCAGAATCTTGCCCAGGTACTGTACATTGCAAATCAGTACAGTGAAACCTAAATGGCGACCACTGATAGCACACTGATATCTCTTTATACGGCTGAATTTCGATTTTCGGTCTACAATTTTCGATATACGGCCAAAAAATCTGGAAATCCCATAATGAATCTTTGCCGCCGTATAGCGAGGTATGAGTGTACCAAATACCTAAATAAAGTGAATTCCTAGCTTTCCTTAGGCTGTGGTTGCCATCAAAGGTTTTATTGTGCAGTAGATCTAAGGGTGTACTATGGTGGCGTAGAAAGACCGTCCTAATTTTTGTTCTGAATTGTTTATGCAAATATGAGTGTTTATTTACTTGATATCAGTAGTTGGGAAACATTTTCTTGTTACACTTTTTGCTTATATACATACATAAATATAATAACACCACAATGATGTCAACAGATTATTGTTTTGCTAAATGTCAGCATTACGCGGTGTAAGGTGAACCAGAATACCATGTTTAGGCATTATCATTAATTCTGAGGTGAATTTAATTTTGTCTTGAGGTATGATAGATTCAATGGAGTATGACAGCAATATTCGAGAAATTACCACTTTTAATTCCATCATCGCAAACTTTTGACCTGAAAGAAAGGATAAGGAGAATGAGATCAGCGGACCCAATTGCATATACAAAATCATCATAAATATTCTACTGCCAACAGTAATTGGTTACAATGAACAGACTAGGTGCATTTCAAAAATCAGGCCCCGCATGAGAACGTTCGCACAAGGCCCCGCTTATTGCCCGGCCGGCCCTAGTTAGGCTGAACGTTACAAAGACGTTCCTGACTGTCGCTGAAGCTAAAACTTACCAATACAATTCCTAGGTCCTGCTGAAAATGGGATATAAGCAAAAGGATTTCTGTTGAGACAATTTTCTGGCAGAAACCGATCTGGATCAAATTTTTCTGGGTCAGGAAATACCGTTGGATCTCTGTGTAATAATAGAGGAAGGATGCCAATACTAGTCCCAGATGGAAGAACTTTATCGCCATCTTGGAAAGACAAAACAAAATTAGCTAATTTGGATTTTACATTGGAAGACGGTTATTAAGATATTACCAAAAACTACATCAGTGGTTATTGTTCGGCCAAATTCAGGAACGGAAGGAAAAAGTCGAAGTGATTCCTGCAATTAAAAACAACTCTTTGCAATTCCACAGCAAATAAAGTTCCAGTGATGTCCATCTCAGCTCCAAATGGTCCAATTGTGCCCAAATCAGGGGTGCTCAGACTATTTTGGGGCCATTCAATCTATGGTATACAATACCTTAATAACACATTCTAAATACTTCATGCGTTTCAAATCATCCAATGTTGCATGTCTGCTTTGATCACCTGATATAAACAAAAGTAAAGCCAAACATGCATTAGTTACATGCATTTAGTTACAAATTTAATTTAATTTTTGGTTTTATTTGGAGAGTGCGCTAATAATGCCATAAACAAAACATCATATCAAATCAAAATTGAGCGCATAAGATGGAATTACAAGACATTTAAACAACAAAACTTGTTTAACTGCAGATTAGACATGACTTTATGAATGCGCATACTGAAATGCAGTTGATGCAGTTATCGTATAGTTTGAACCGCTTACCAAATATTGACTGTAATTCCTCAAGCAGTTTCTGCTGTATTTCTTGGTTGTGGCCAAGAAGGAACAATGACCAACTAATTCCTACTGCAGTAGTGTCATGGCCTTCAAACATAAAAGTGTTGACTTCTTCTTGAATGTCGGCATCGGATAAATTCTTTCCGTTATCAGAGGCATCAAAAAGCAGATCTAAGAAAGCGAGACGTTTTTTCTCTTCAATACTAGCACTTTTATTTTGTTTCCATATTGTTTTTCTTTCTTGAATCACCTAATTTATTTTGTTTTGAATATTGAATGCACAAATTAAGATTTTTATCAGTTAGAGTATTGCATTACTAACTTTTTCTGAAAAGCTATGTAGAACCTTTACACATCTGGCATGTTCAACACCTGTTGGTGTTAAATTGAATATTACATCTGGCCATAAAAAAAATCTATACATCCTTTGATGAATTATGTCTTTGATTCTGAAAAAAGAATAATAATAATATCTGGTTAGTAAAATTGAATACTCCCCATAAACAATCAAACAATATATTTTAATGCTAAATCCCATCAGCTGGAAATCTGGACACTTATTGTTCATAAATTGAAGAACTTGAGTTCAATTCTTTAATAATTATAATCATACAACAAAATGATCTGATTACATTTTATTCTTATAAGTTGGTGGAGTGTAGCAAAGCTTTAAAATTTAAAATGTCTAGATTTCATGACTAAATATAAAATTAATTTAAAAAATAGTACCGTTCTAATGCTTTGATATAGGGAGACTCACTGTTTATTTGGGCATCCACTTTTACTCCCATAGCAGATTCTAAAATATAATAAAAAGAATTTAATTTTTATATGAAATTTTAATTTAACACTTTTGTAATGTCTTGCTGAGGAAATGTTTCTATTTATTGCATAATTTCCTGCATCGTTACTATACATAATGCTGGTGTAAATGCATGGACTTTACTCAAGCGTGGGCGTCCCAGAGCTTTATTAATTTGGAGTGGAATATTTTTTTAGAGATACAAAACTTAAAATACTAACCGCAAATTATGTCGAACGAACACAATACGATGAGTGGAAAAATGTCGAATGAAGGTTTCTGAACATTTTGATTTAATATTTCTATTAATGTGTCACTCTGTTCATTGAACACTGGGATGAAATCTTCGAGTATTCGAAAATGAAAAGCCGGTGTTAGCAGTTTGCGCCGTGTCTGCCATTTTTGCCCGTTACTAAATTTTCAAACAAGAAAATAAATCCACCATTAATTATATTACTTCAGTTTTGGTTTCCACAATTTCCTACACTACCATTAACGAATTACGTCAACCCCACCAGAGAGAGTGGTTAGCATCATTAACCAGCGGCCCATATATCGTCACTTTCAGCGAGACTTAGTCACTTTTTCAAGTAACTTCGCCGAGATGACTACGCCAAGCAACGTACCCGATTTACCAAATTTAAATAAAAGAGATAACAGCAGGTTTACCTTTTCTTTTGCTCTGAACCAAGCAAAACTTCAAACCCTGTTGTCTACCCTCTATGACAAGATGATAGATTGTTTTATTATTTCTTTTAGCCAACCAGGAAAAAGACCAGAGCTCTGGGTAGACATTTACTTTGCATTCTTGCTAGAATGCGGTTTCTAACTATGAGTATTGTTGTACTCTGTTTTTTATTGGTATCAATACATCACAATTACATAATGCCAGCTATTAAACCAAAGATTCACAATCCAATTGGGCGTAATAGATAGGACAGAGAGATAGAAGATAAATACCTTGTAAGAAGTCCTGTGCCTAACCATGGATGAAGAAATGTGTATAAACTTGCCTTATTGATTTGAGTAGAACTAGACAGAATTATCTGGAAAGCAAAAGCACAGTAAAATAAACAGAATTATCTCGAAAGCAAAAGCACAGTAAAATAAAGATATGATAGAATACTGATTATCATACTTCGAGATCCTGTGCATTGTACAGATAAAGAAATGGTTGTGGACCTAACCAAATACGGAAATACTTCGGCCATTTATTGCGATAGGAAAAGAGTAGAGCTACAAAATCTAAAATGGAAGAAAAAAAAAGTTCTAAATATTACATCAGCAATGTCTGCTTCCAGGGCAAATAGCATGGCACTCTACTCTAATGCAGGGCTTCTCAAGATACCTCAAAGGGCTCCACGAGATACCTCAAAACATAAAAAAGTAAAAAAAAATAAAATTAAATAAAAAAATAATAATCATAGTTAGAAATTTTTGTAATATGTACATTTATAATTTAGTAATTAAATGTTTGAATATGGCAACACCCAATGATTAGGGGCTCCGTGAAAATTCGTATGCTTTTGGAGGGCTCCGCAGCCTCAAAAGTTTGAGAAACACTGGGCTAGTGCAATGTACGCTCGCTTGAGTTGCATCCCCGCCCCGCATCCCGCTATGCACACCACAGCCACCTGCGCTCTCTACTATGTTTGATGGTTCGCCCACTCACGCACATGGCGTGCGCACTTTTTAAAAACTCATCTCTGTGATTGCTTCTAAACACAAATATAGAAGAAATTGTTACGACAGTTGAGTCAATGTACTGAGATATTCCCATAGTGACGAAATATGATACGAACGACGCAAGATGGAATGTTCTTTTGGTGGTTTTATGCAGAATAACAGTTAAAATTTTTGGTCATATGACCCAGCTCTGCGGGCCTCAAGTTGACAACCGACGGGTGGCGGGTTGGCCACCCATGCTCTACTGCTCACCGTCGCTCAACTTAAAGCGGAGGCCGAACGGCGGGGATTGATGGACGTGTGGGCTGTCTCAGATACGATTCGCGTAACAGGACGGTGGGTCTTAACATTTTCGCAGACGAAAATCGGGAGAAAGAGGGCATGTCAGATGTCGGCACCATCTGGCCCTTTGGACTTTGGACCTTGCTAGGATTGGCTCTTTTGGAGTAAAGTCATTCTTGTTTAGACATTCAACACGCGTGCATGTCTTTTCTAAACTCTCGCACCATCCAATGTAAAATCGGTGAATGTTTAGTCGGCTTTCGGCAACCCTGAACACGGACACAAACCTCAGAAGCAATTGGAACATACAAGAACCTAACCACAGGACTGTCATCAACTGTACAAACCCAAAGGCTTGAATGAAAAACAATAAGAACATCAACAAAGAAAACAAAGAACACTTTCTGAACAAGAATTCTCACCAAATAAACACTAGAATGATAGTATTAAAAGCTTAAAAATTACCTTCATGATTTGCCAGTAAATCCACAGCATTTCCTATGATGGGCCAGGTCGGCGGTCCTGGAAACCGATTGATCATATTCGCATATTCCCGTTTGCTTAATTTCCACACGCCAATGCATATTACAATAATCAGAGCAGAAATGATTTCAAGGCTCATGGTTAGTTTTTCGACTTATCACGAGCGATAACAGCCAAACTTTGAAATGAGACTTTGATCATGTGACTATTTATGTACCATTTCTGCAAGACCAATTTTTGAAAGTTCCAACACGTGTAGAATAAATAACAAATAAATTGCTTTGTTTGGTAATGAATTGCAATTCATTAACATTTTTTATCATGCTTTGTTTGCTGCTTTTTTTTTGTTCTTTTGTTCTGGATGCTCTAATCAGGAATTGTTTTGCAATTTGATCTTCGTATTTGATATAGATTAGCTCATGGGTGTATTCACCTGTTGTTACAGAATGAGTTCTTTATCATTGCACACGTGATTGTATCTGTTTGGAAATTTATTCCAGCATTAATTTGCAACACGTGGATGGTGAGGGGCAGTAAGTGAGTTTTTTCTCTTTTATTTTGCGGGTGCACAAGTTTGGGATTGAATTTATGGGCGGAAACTCGTGTCATGTCATTCAATTTAAATTTTGTCGGTTTGATTTATTTGCGCAATATACTCGAGGTGATTATTTCCGGAAATGGGATGTCGTTTTGATAAATGGAAAAAAATATAAAAGAAAAACAAACACATTGATTGTGATTTTTTGTCATTTTTGTGGATTTTGTGGATTTTTTTGCTTTTTAAATACAAATAAAGAAGTGAAAATCTTCCTCTTAAATAAATGCAATAAATAGCTCCGGTTGAAATAACATTTTGCATTAAGTTTGAAAATGTTGTGGAGAATTTTGCTCTTGTTTTTATGGCTCGGTTTGGTGCATCAAGACGCGCATGGTTTGTCGCCTTTGTCTTTTGTTGATCCTTGGAGTCGATTTGATTGGGACCAAAATGGTAAAATGGTTTAATATAGGCCTATATTAAATTTTAGATTTTTTTTTTTAGGTAATTAGATTTTTTTTAAATTTAGAAAACAAAAATTGTCCAAATTTTGTACTCTGTGATCCAATTGTCAGCTCAATTTGTTCGCAATTTGATCCCTGTCCAAGTGGGACCATTTGCTGTTCCCACAGTTTGGTACCACGAGCGAGTTGTTGCGTCTATTTGGACCAGACAACTGCGGCAACAACTTCAACCATGAGACCAACCACTACAACAACTGCAACAACAACAACAACTTCAACCATGACACCAACCACTACAACAACTTCAACCATGAGACCAACCACTACAACAACTGCAATAACAACTTCAACCATGAGGCCAACCACTACAACAACTGCAACAACAACTCCAACCATGAGACCAATCACTACAACAACTGCAACAACAACAACTTCATCCCAAAAACCAACAACTGCGACAACAACAACAACTTCAACCCAAAAACCAACAACTGCAACAACAACAACTACAACCCAAAAACCAACAACTGCAACAACTTCAACTCAAAAACCTACAACTGCAACAACAACAACTGTAACCCAAAAACTAACAACTGCAACAACTTCAACTCAAAAACCTACAACTGCAACAACTTCAACTCAAAAACCTACAACTGCAACAACAACAACAACTATAACCCAAAAACCAACGACTGCAAGAATTACCACCAGGCTGACGACTACCACAAGAAGATCTAATGGATACATATGGCATCCATATGTGGCAACCGTAGGAGGTTAAGGAGTTGTTTTGAAATTAAATATTATACAATATTTTCTGAAATCAAAATTTGATAAAAATAAAATTAGGTCACACATTTTATTCGTTTTTACTGCAATACACAATTAAAAATGAATAGTTTGGACTACAAACGATGCAAACAGAGCGGACAAAGTGTTCCAAAAAGGGGAAATTACAATACAAATATCCAAATATCCTGTTGATTAAATTACCAGCGAATTGAATGAGTTTTAGAGAGTCGTAGCTTAATTTTATTTATGGCTTCCGTCGATTATTCCCAATATAAGGCACCTATTTGCGAATGAATTTTCCATATCTACTCTAGGATCTGAACCACTGTGACAAAAAATAATGCACATTTGCCTCCTTTTCATTTCTTGTTTGCTGCTCGTGTTGCACAAGGATGCAGCTGCCACTCGTCACAAAAGATTTTTCTGTAAGAAATTTTTTTCAATTTTTCAATTTTGCAGCTTAAAATGATGTCATTTTTCAGGGCAGCTGTTTGGGAAACCCAATTATCAAATGGGAGCTGACAACTGCCCAACTAATGCCATATGCATGCCTGGGTCCAAGACGTGCACCAATGACAGCACTTGTGCAGGTTTGAAGTGTTGCAAATCGGTTTTTGGTGCAACTATGTGTTGCATGAATCTACCGGGTGTGGTGGCTCTAACAACTACAACAAGTGTGGCAGGGCTGTCAACTACAACCGTGGCTGGTGGTGGCGGTGGTCAAGATTCACCATTAGTTACTTCTGCTCATCCAGTTACGGTCGCCGGAGCAGATACCGCAGCGCCTGCTGCAGCTGGAGCACACACCACTGCTGCGGCTGCTGCTGGTACAGGACCAACAGTTGCAGGTGCAGCAACAACTGTTAAAGTGTAGTTGAGTAAATGTTTTTAAAATGGAATAAAAATTGTAGAAATAAAAATATTTTTTTATTTTGCTGTAGTTTTTAAATATGATTTTATTTGGTTTGTTTACATGTTTTATAAATTTGTGTATCATCTGCAGTGTTGGAAGCTGGTTGCGAGAATGGGGTACATTTTTTAAAAAGTGGGGTGTATCAGTACCGCCGTCTGGTATGAAAAATTTCAAAAGTTGCGCGTACACTATAGTTCCGAATCGCGCTAGTCTAATTACATCAGTATTGGCCCGGTTCGATTTCTGGATAGTATGGTCATGGAATGGCTAGGCAAAACAGTTGAGTAGAATTTTCTTCGCAGTTTACAGATTTTGAGACCGGTCAAAACCCGGATGTCATTGAATATCAATACTGCCATCTACGTGACGAGACTACAACATTGCATTATTTAAAAAGAAACAATGGTGAAGATGAATATTTATTACCATAATTTTAAAATACATTTGATTTGTGCATCTAAATGTGTTTTGCACCTAGACAATCAAGTGGCCAAGTGGGGCACATAAAAAAGTACTTTTGCTGTGTTGCACTTACAAAAATTTAGTTTGGTACCTAAAAAATAGTTTTATCTGAAAAATCTAGGGACGCGATACTTGCCGCAGAATAACCAACCGCTGAATTAATTGCGCGGTTGGTTTTTTGCGTTAAATCATTGCGC